>JAPPVO010000003.1:33110657-33365657 GCA_030407325.1 Camellia japonica | reverse complement strand
TTCTTGCAAACATTCTGTAGCAAGTTCTTGCAGTTGCTCGTACCTGTAGAATTTAATGTGTCAAGTATTTCTGATGCACCCTCAAGACATAATAAGTAAAGGGCATGATACTTCTAAGCGCACGAAAAGAAATAATATAGAAATATTATTTTCCAAATAAGTTAAAAAATATCATAAAATGACATTAGTTATAAGATGCACAAAGAAAAGAAACAGATGGAATTATAAAAATTAACCTAAAAAAAAGGTGTCATTAATAAATGTGTGAAATGGCATGAATGAAGAAACGGTGTTGTCAAATGTGTGCCCTGGTACGTGGGCTATTTTCAAGATGGAGTACTTACTGCCCAGGAGCAGCATTGGGTCAGGTCTCATTCAATGTCTCAATGAACAATTACAAGCACTTTTCTACAAAAGCAGTTATGATTCACCTCACAGTTATAATTCAACTCAGAACTGTGGGTACCCACAGTTATCCCCTGCACAACTATGTCCACAATTCTAGTTGCATATTTGCCATCTCAACAAGTAAACAAATATATTAGAAAAAGAAACAAAATAATTAACCAACCAACTGGCTTACAGTGGAAAGAGCAAGAGGAGAACAAATAGGAAAAGACTAAATAAATAAAATAAAACCCAGACACAAGAAAATCCAAGAGGACCTAAATAAAAAATTGAACCTACCTGCTGCACCAGAGAGAGAGAGAGAGAGAGAGAGCTCATTAGGTTTAATCTCTAACTGATATTTTATATCATGTAGATGAGTTGGGAAGTCATGAGCTAAGGAAGCTCAGATAAGGAGGGTTGATCATGACCGAGTTGAAGTGAGGAGTCAGTTTCAGCTTCCCTGGCCACAACTAGGTCTGAAATGATCTTGTCCATTCATTTTGTTGTGGTTTAGGTATTAATGAACTTATTAATTCCCAACCACGAAATTAAAAAAATAAAGAAAGAAACAAAGGAAATTGAGATTAAAACTTTTACTATGCCACCCAAAATTGAGATTAAATCTCCTCTATGAAGCAACGTCAACTGATCCACCAATATTTTGACGTCAAATGCATTCACATAGTATACAGCAAATAGAAGTTGGACCAGCTGGTGGTGCAGAGAATAAAGAACTCCCTTTTTTTAGAAAGACAGAGAAATAAACATATGTACATTTCGCATCATGTGTGCAAGTATGACAATATCATAGCTGATATGCATGTCAGTGCTGATGTCTTGTGCTGGAAACATTTGTCTGTACATCAAATACCTCACTCATTGCATCTGCAACACAACACCTTATAAAGTCTTCATAGAGATCAGCTGCTCGTTGTATTTCAGGTGCATCAGCCCAGTATTCTAGTATCAAAAGAGCATACTCACAACACCTGCAATAGAGCAAATAAAAGAGAAGGAAAAAAGGAAAAATAAATTGCATTGACTGAAACAATGACACAGATGTAGAAGAAGCACAATCATACCTTGCACGAAGTACCGCATTACGGTCATTCTTTGCACAATCAGCTATACGAGGAAGAACACGGGCAACTTTGCAATTACGCAACATCTAGAAAGACAAGTCGGTTAAAAATGAAGAAAAATATCCATCAAGAAGGAAGGTACCCAATAAAATTTATTGAGCTAAACAATACCGTTTTAATGCAGTTATCTGCAGACTCTGCAATCACAAGGACAGTTATCACAACAAGCTTGAAAAGGACCTGGGGTTCAGACCACAGTCAGAAGAATGTTTGAGCGTATCAAGCACCCAACAATCGATAAGAAAAAAAGGTGTACTTACCGGAATGAACATTTCAGCACACGCTTCAAAATCTCCCAAGAGCTCTTTGGATAAGAAGTTTAATAAATGGCAAGCCTAGCAAAATAAAAGAAAACAGCTTCACAATAGCTACGATTTTGGCGAGTACTCACAAAATACAAAAACACCAGACTTATCCACTGCTGAATATAATGGATTTAGTTTTCAAGATGCAAATGATCGTTTTCTGTGGGATTCAAGCACAATAATAAAGACAACAGAACTAGTTGCTGGAGCCTCTATCTCAATAATATGCTTAAGCTTTAAGCAAAGTTTGAGGGATTGGAGCAGGCAGATAAATATATGTATGCATGTTAAATATTGGATGACTGAAAACTGAATTTTTCTAATTTTCATTCTTTAATAAACCACAATTGTTTCACAATACTCGAATCTCACAAACAAAATAAGGACTACTAATTTTTGGAACAAGCAAAGATTCCAGCTCATTCACTAATGAATTTCTTGTGAAAAAAAATGGCCATTAGTTTTTTCGAAACCTTCATTAAATAAATCTCATACTAAATTTCCAGGAGATAATTTAACAAAGGGAATTTTGTCACTTCTAATGAATTACAAAGGTGTCCACAAACAGAAATTATAATTTATTGACAACTCAAACCTGTCTGAAGCTTGCTCAGGCAACTGTGACATTTTGCTTGGAACGCAATGAAAGATTGATCTAGTTAAATTTAGTTCATCAAAATGGGTTGGGATTGTAAGCAAGACACCACAGGAAACAGTTAAGAATGGTATCAATTTGGATGAGTTGTGGTACAGGAAGAAAAATGTGGAACTTGAAGGTAATCTACTAAGGCGCACAGCACACATTATTTGATGTTTCAAAGAGGGCAAATCATCAAAATAGAAATTAAAATTTATGATAAAAAATTGCAACTAGTGGTAAAAGAAGCTTGAAATGATTAGATGGTTTGAAATTTATAGCCGTAAACCACTAAAACCAGAGCTCCAAAACACAATAATCTCAACTTCTTAAATATCAATGCAAGATTACACAAACAAAAAGAGACAACTAATCAGCACATTGTTCCATCAGATTAAGATTATATAGCTTAACTACTTAATTTTTCTTTTTTTAAAGCAAAACAAAGAAAACCCAAAGCTATCCTGTATTTTACTTCAACTGGATTCCAGTAAATTAGAATGACCAAACAATCAAATGAAGCTACAATCTACCCATGGCTAATTTTAATCAGCAACTCCCTCACCCACCAACCTCCTTCCCCTAAAAAAGGAAAAGGCTTTATAATAACATTTTAAAATTCACAAAAATTCTACAACACCTGCTTTACTATGCTAGATCTTCGGTCTGACAATTGCGTGCTCAGTGGGCCAACAAGTTGTTTCAGAAGTCCACGGAAACACGGGTAATCAACTGCACCTGATAGAACAAAATAGTTGACAAACGATATATCAATATAACTTCCTCAAGTATTACAAAACCATGCTATGTTACAAGGCCTATGCCATATTAGATGAATAAAGGGTACAGTGAATCTCCTCACAAACTAACATGAAAAATTCTGTAATGATACCTTTTTTTCTTAATGGAAAACAGGCACCAAACAAAGATATAAAAATAAACAGCTGCACAATGGTTGTAGGAACATAGATTCTATCCACGCACAAGACCTCTTGTTTATTTTTCCATAAACCAGTAACGTAGTTACTCTGATAACAAGACAAACAAAAGCAAAGTAGTGCCTGGCTCACCAATGAAACGAGAGAAGAGGGGGGGGGGGGGGGGGGGGGTTGTCTCAAAAACTTATTAAATTTCAATTCAGAATTTGATTAAATGGATTTTCCTGGTATGCACAAGACAACTAATACTTCTTTTTTTTTAAATCAATCAAAATTGATCATGACCTGATTAGTTTACTGTATGCACCTAGGCATGGAGTAAATTAGCAAATGCATCAAATGTGAAAGCAATACAGTAGCTAAAAGGGTAATTCATAAAGAGAAAAAAGCAAAACAAAAGGTTTCCTTTTTTCTTTTTTACTAGGGGTATATCAAAAGGATATATAATAGTCAAATTGATGCCTCAAAAGAATATTAGTAAATCATTGAGGTTGCAGAGCAATGAAACTTTACCAGACACACCCTTTATATGTCTGCACATGAACAGCAAAAAAACACCACTTCATAATGTGCTATGGGGATAAATTATGAAATGCACGGAAGTAGTTTTTGTTGCCAATTTTGTAGGTATAAGCTAGTAGGGATTTTGCAGTGCTCAATGGGCTCAAAGAACCACATGTTTGAAAGAAAAGGCAATTTTAACCTTTTTTTTGTGCGCGCACTTGTGTGAGTCAGTGTTTGGAGTCCTACTCCATAGTAGGGTACGTGAGTCTTCTTGTTGGTCAAATTATGTTATTGGGTCATTACATCGGGCTTTTATTAGGTGTAGAATATTCTAATAGATAAAAACTTCTTTCTATTATTGATTCTTAGACCTAATACAATTAGGCAAAGTGTAGCAGCCTAGAATTACATACAAACTATGCCATGGTTGTATTACATAAAATGTTAATATTATGGGCATTCGAATTAGAGCTCATGTGGCTGTCCTGTAAATTTGCATAAGGCCATTCAGAATTGGCTTGTTACAAATGTGATAACCAAAAGTGTCGGGCTTTATTATAAAATTACCTAATCTCAGAGATTAAATTTTGAGTCAACTCATTTAGAAATTCATTAGTTTTGAATCAGTTAATTTAAAATTGAATCATTTAGAATTGTGCATCCAACCAAATCCTATGTGTTTTCTGTTTTTCTTCGTCTGTAAAATGACACCATTCTCAAGTTCCCATTCACAACCCAAGAGTGGTCCCCTCTCTCAACCCTAAAACACCATCCAATCAATCCAGTTACCAGCTCTTTTGAAAATCAAGCCAAATCTTATACCTTTCATCTAAACCAAAAACTTTTATCCTCCTCACCCCACCAAACATCCACTTGTTCTTTAGTCTAGGTTTCCTAAAGCTTCCTACATCACAACAATTCATTTAAACAAATAAAATACATGCACACCACAATTTTTTTTTTTTATGAAACATGCCTCATTCCTTTAAAACATTTTATAAGAAACCCCATATTCAACCTTTCTAACAATTCAGGCCCTTTTTTTGAACTCTTTGATTCATAATTTCTCTTTTTTTCTTCTAATCACAATTTTATTTTAGAAGACACAGTGAACAAATAATTTCATTAAAATATCACAAGACAATTAAAGCATTAAAAATGGTCTTAGGGGTTGTTTGGGATAATCTAAATGAGTGTACTTTTTGACTTTTTATGAAATATGGGTTAAGTATGGGTTGGGTTTGAAGTGATGTGATAGAGAGGTGATGTGACTTAAATAAGATGATATGACTTAAATAGAATAGTAACTTTTTGACTTTTTTAAATTATGACAAACAAGACCTTAATTTAAAAGGACAGACAACAGACCTCCAATTACAAGACCTTCAACTTTCTGCATAGCTCCAATGCGAACAGACCAATCTTTCTCAGGTACAAGAGTCGAAGCAATTTTCTCAAATTCCCTTATAAGCTCCTTCTCAGAGTAAACTTTAATTGGGTCTACTGGTTTTTCTGTGACATCACTATCTCCTGAACATCACAAAGAACAAACCAAAATTAACACCAATATTTCACTAGCACAGCATCATCAATTATTATCATTCAATTATAGATTAAGTTATACTTAGTTTCATGTATCATTCAGCTCCAAGGCACTAAACTAACAATGTGATCTCATCAAATATATGCTATATGTTGTAAATTCATGCATGAGCAACGATTATATAAATTTTGCACATGAAAGGAAAAATAATAATACAATCACCTAGGTTTGCCTAGGTCTTGGGTGCTCTACTGAATTTTCTACAATATCCCCCACCAACATTGGGGCTTTGCACTCCAGCAAAATCCGTAGGTAAGGCTACACATACACCTAGACCCAATCCATACCACAGAGCATCATTGACGATCCTCGCATAAAGAAAGATTTAATACCTCGCACATTGCCTATCAGTCTGATGGTGTAGAGAGATAGAGCACATTGGTGGATCTTCATATAACAAGAAGGCAAAGACTGATTATAACATGGGAAAAAATCAGCTAATCTAAGAACATAAACTTAAAACTTCCTTACCTTCAATAAATCTCATGGCTATAACCAGTAAATGATGTATATGCACATATTTATAGGCAACAAAACTTAGTGATTCAATCACCTAGAAAGCCAAAAGTGGACTATAGGGAAAAGGAAATAAATAATAAAAACCTCACTATTTAAAGAGTAAAGAATTAACCATATATATATATATATATATATCGGGGCAAATTCGACATTAAAACCCTGCACACTGACCAAGCCAGCCAAATTTTCAGACTACCCTAAAAATTATGAAATATCAAAAGTAACAGAAACAAAAGTCTCCTTATCATGAATAACACCACTAACAAATTTGACAACAGAAGAAAAATAAAAGCCAATGCTACAAGCATCCAACACTTGAAGGAACAGTTTAACCCTCTCAAATGTCCCTCTATTCCATTCTTTCCAAATAAACTAAAAATTACAGTACAATAATCCTTCACACCATGCGCCAACCTTGCTCCAACCTTAAGGATATCAACCACAAAGTATATAGGCAATATAGTTTTTTGCATAACCTAGCAAACTCAAACCAATTGGCAAAAATACAGTAAGTTAATAGTCTTAGATATTTAAGTGATCGATGCATACAGTAATGCGATGCATCACACCAAGTAGGAATGGGCAATAACAAAATATAAGATATGGAGAAAGAACTTTTCATATGAATTCATAAATATGTCAACAACCACCAAAATATCTGTGAAGTTTTAGATTGAAGCACATAAACCTCCAAACAGAGACACCTCCCGAGTGGAATTCTTGGCTTTTGGACTGCTCCTTTTGGGATTAAGGTTAGCAGGCTTCATCTCAACAGCAGAATAATTGTTTGTAAGTCCATCTGATGAGTGAACTTTTGGCTCAATTCTCTCTAGCCTGGCATTAATATCTCTTAACTGCAGTTTAATACCATACTAATCAATACAGTTGAGTGATAATATCAACTAAATAAGGCTCAAAATGTTATCCACACACTAAAAATCATCATCTAAATTGAAACATATTAAACATAAAAACTCAATTCAGAGATTCTTGACCTTGAGTAAGTATTGGGGGAAGGAGAGAGCAGATTCGAATAGCTTTGCTACAGATTATACTCACCAGTGATGTGGGAAGATGATGACGCTGAAGTTCATCACGAAACTGAGGCCCAGCCTGAGTATACATCTCCTGAGAAGGGAACAAGAATCAGATAATTCCCTAACAAAACAAACTTGAATAATTGAGCAGAAAAATTCAGAAACTCTTATTCATTATCCAGATTAAAAATAAAAGATACAATCTTCTCTACATACTATCTTATTACCTCCTCATTCTTCCAAACAACTTCCCATAGAACATTCTTTATAAGCACCCTATGTATACAACACATACCACTACTAACAAAGTCGTTTTAAATGCATAATATGATGTTCAAACTTTGCATATATCCTTCTACTAAGTTTCAGCTCAAGTTATAGGAAAGCCTTAGGAATGAAAGGTGCTCGATATCCTTCTACCATTGAAGAAGCAGAGGTTGATTTGACTGGGGCTTAATTATCAAATTTATAATTAGAAGACAATGGAAATGGTTCATTAATAATTCAAAGAAGCATTAAAGCAGCATCTCGTCGTCAGAACAAATTTGAATTTTCAATAGAGTGAACAGTTTGAGCCAAATGTCCAATGTTTAGGGTAGCTTCTACTGCAGATTTGATTTGTTGCATAGCCTCTCATGTCTCATCAAAATTACTCATTCATTGCTGTCTTTTGGCTCAATTCTCTCTAGCCTGGCATTAATATCTCTTAACTGCAGTTTAATACCATACTAATCAATACAGTTGAGTGATAATATCACTAAATAAGGCTCAAATGTTATCCTACACTAAAACATCATCATCTAAAATTGAAACATATATAAACATAAAAACTCAATCTCAGGAGTTCTTGACCTTGAAAGTATTGGGGGAAGGAGAGAGCAGATTCGAATAGCTTTGCATACAGATTATACTCACCAGTGATGTGGGAAGATGATGACGCTGAAGTTCATCACGAAACTGAGGCCCAGCCTGAGTATACATCTCCTGAGAAGGGAACAAGAATCAGATATTCCCTAACAAAAACAAACTTGAATAATTGAGCAGAAAAATTCAGAAACTCTTATTCATTATCCCAGATTAAAAATAAAAGATACAATCTTCTCTACATACTATCTTATTACCTCCTCATTCTTCCAAACAACTTCCCATAGAACATTCTTTATAAGCACCCTATGTATACAACACATACCACTACTAACAAAGTCGTTTTAAATGCATAATATGATGTTCAAACTTTGCATATATCCTTCTACTACTAAGTTTCAGCTCAAGTTATAGGAAAGCCTTAGGAATGAAAGGTGCTCGATCGATCCTTCTACCATTGAAGAAGCAGAGGTTGATATTGACTGGGGCTTAATTATCAAATTTATAATTAGAAGACAATGGAAATGGTTCATTAAATTTCAAAGAAGCATTAAGCAGCATCTCGTCGTCAGAACAAATTTGAATTTTCAATAGAGTGAACAGTTTTGAGCCAAATGTCCAATGTTTAGGGTAGCTTCTTCTACTGCAGATTTGATTTGTTGCATAGCCTCTCATGTCTCATCAAATTACTCATTCATTGCTGTCTGGTCATAGAAACCCCTTCAAGCCATATTGAACAGAGGAATCAGTAGTAAAAAAACTGCCACCCCGTAAAACAAAATTGGAATCTTGGAGGCTCAGATAACTCCCTCAAGAGCACCATTATTAAAACTAATTTCCCTTTTCAAGCAACCCCCAACACACACACACACACACACACACACACACAAAAAATCATAAATTTAAAATTCCTGAAAAGAGCAATAAAGTTTTTGCAACTCCGTTACTGTAGAAAATATAACGAAGTTCATATTTATCAAGACCAATGCGAAATACAGTTCAGGTTTAGACGAGTAGTCAGTAGCGTGTACAATAAAAACAATTCCACCATAAGTTTTACAAACCTCAATACATGATATAGCCGCTTCCCTTACACCATGATTTGGATCATTCAACATCTGCAAAATCTGATAATCCAAAAAAACCTAGTAAGTTTCTCTCTCTTTTTAATGTAGAATAAGTGAAATTACTACATACCAAAGGTATCTATTCTACACTCAAAACATAATAAATGACCATACAGGAGGAAGAATAGCACGTTGAAGCGGCAGCTCAGTAGATGCAAAAAGACCGATTGCTGATGTGACTGTACGTGCAAACTCTTCCCGAACTCTCCAGCTTTTGTGTGTCCAAGCATAAGACCCTGCTCTCTCGACAATGAGTGTTGGTGAAGAAACCTGAGACAAACAATCATAATTCATAAACTAAGTGCATTTTTATTTTTTTGTGGTTTACCCTTTTTCTTCCACAAATATGTCAATAGACTAAGAAAGAAGCCTAACATGGCACAATGGCAGTATGATCTACACAAAGAGACAAACAAAAGTTGGTACTGTGGTCTTAACATTAAGTAAAATGCCCTTCATCCATGGTATAAAACAAACAAGAAATTACAAAGCATCTCAATATAGGAATGAGAGAATGCCTACCAAGTTCAATGCACATGCCATTAGTCTATAAATCTAACTAACCAGCAATTCTGTTGAATAACAACCCCCCCCCCCCCCCTTTTTTGCTGTGATATATACTATATCCCCGTATATAACAGATTCGTACCTTCTAGCCACTATATATGTGTCAGAAACACAAAATTCACGTAGGTTTTGCTATGACCATATGATTTGTCTAACAGTGAAATCTCAATAGAAATGTCTAACTCATCAAAAAATAAAATAGAATTCGTGTTAATTGATATTGTATGTGCAAGCACAATAAAAAAATCCATGAGCTATCTTCTTATCCATTGTGAAATGATAAGAGAACTGTGGTTTTTAATTCTTGTTTTGTTTGCAGTAGCTTCGTGTTCCCCAGAAAGGTGGGGATCTTCTCTATGTTTGGCAAGGAACTCAGGTTGGGAGGAGAAAAAGGGTGTGATATTTGGCTCCTTTGGTTTTAATATGAACAATCTAAGGTAAAGAATCTTTTCTACCATCAAGCCTCATGGTGATGCTGATTAGTGATTCACTAATCACTAATGGTGGTACTGATTAGTGATTCACTTACTTGCACCCGCACCACAAAAGGTTGGGGGAAGATAGCATTTGTCATCACCATCATGTCTGATATACGTGATCACATGTATATCAAAATTGAATGTTGCTAGTCTAAAACTATATATATCCCTATTAAATACATAGTGGAACAAGAATGGAATTAAACAAACATGATTACCAGACAAAATCAACATCCGCTGACTTGAGAAAGTTCAAAAAAAAAAAAAAAAAAGAATATTCAAGATATTTAAATCAAATCAAAAGATTTGATTCGAAGTCATTGATTCAACAGATTTATACAGCAGTGCACTTTAGTTAAGTTCATTTCTAAATATGAAAAAAACTAAAACAATAAAAATATTATAATCAACAAACACTGGAATTCACCCCCAAAAAATAAAAAATAAAAATAAACTCAACAATTTCGAACCCTGCATGTATGCAATTTGGCCCAAACGACCATAATTAGATCACATATTTACTAAAACGAAACATATATCCACACGCATTAAAGAGAAGGAGTGTGCGAGCGAACCTCCATGAGAGTGAGCAGAAGGCGCCTAGCAGCGTCACGAACGGGCTGTTTAGCATCGCCTAAACGCTCAACAGTGGCAGGAACCAAGGCATTGAAGTGAAGCTTCAAGTGCTCGCCGGAGAGAACAGCGGCGGAGGCAAGAGCCTGAAGAGCACCTTGAGAAACCCTAAAATTGTTGTCCTTCAAGAGATCCAAGCAACAGTCGACGAGAGAAGTGACCTCCGACGAGGACAGGCTCTTTCTGGAGGCTTCTAGAAGTTGGTGCAGGCGCTCAACACCAGCCATTCTCTCCTTGGTGTCCTTGGCTCGAGCCATCTCCAGCGCCTCCTCCATTGCCGCAATTTTCGAAGATTTAGGGTTTCTCTGGTTGGATCTGGCGGCGGAGGGCTCAGATCTGCGGTGGATTGAGCGGTTCGAGTCGGTGAATTTGGCGGAGAAACAGTGTGAGAGAGAGTGTGGGTCTGTGTGTGTGAAGAGAGAGAGAGAGAGAGAGAGAGTAAAATGGGGGTGGGAAGCTTTTGCTAGATCAACGGAGGAGAGAAGATATATCTATCTGGGTTTGGGTAGTAATTGCGAAATTTACCAAATCACATATTTGTCGTAATTTACACGCACTGTACCAGAGTGCACTGAGACCTCCTAACCCTTGTAATAAGCCCAGTCCACCGCCACAAACATGATTAAAAACATAAAAAATAAGGCTCCGTTTGGTAGAGCTTTGTAACTATGATTTGAGAATATGAATTGTATTTTGAGTTTGTGTGTTTTAAAATTATGATTTGAGTGTAGAAAATTTGTTTGGTTATGATTTTTGAATGAAATGTTGAATTGAGTGTGGAATTGAGTTTTGAATTGAATGTAGAATTGAGTTTTGAAAGTTTGATTTGACATGTGAAGTAAGAAAATTTGTTTGGTTATGAGTTTTGAAAAGAGTTTTCAAAACTTAATTCAAATTGTTATAACTCATAACAAAACACATTACTTTCACATTATTGAAAATTTTGATCAACACGCATAACCAAACTCTTTTTAAAATTCAATTAAAAAAATTTATTATTAACAAAAAATAACATTAATCAATTTTTTAATTGAAAATACTACAAAGGAAATAATTTTTTTTCAAAATAAATATTCAAAAATTTAAATCATAAATATTTAAATAATTTAAATAATCTAAAAAATTTAATAAGTAAAAATTAAAATAAATATTCAAAAATTTAAATCGTAAAAATTTAAATAATTTAAATATTCAAAAAATTAAAATAAGTTAAAATGTTAATATTTTAAATTTAAAAACAACTCTACACTCAAATCGTAACAAAACACATAAAACAAAACTCAATTAAAAAATTATTTTTAAAACTCATAACCAAACACATAACTCGAAACTCCATACTACTTTCACAACTCTACACTCAAATCGTAACCAAATACATAACAAAAAAATTTAAATATTTAAAAATATTTTTATAAAATAGAGTTTGAATTTATTTTTATAAAATATTTTAAAATTTAAAAAATTAAAATCATAATATTTAAAAATTAAAATATTTAAAAATATTTTAAAAATTAAAAAAATTTAAAAATTTAAAAAATCGTAACATATTTAAATATTAAAATATTTAAAATCTTAACAAAATTAAAATATTTTTACAATATTGATTTGAATGGAGTTTTGAAAAGTGTTTTGAATTATGTATTTGGTTATGAGTTTTGAAAAGTAATGATTATGTTTTGAATTGAGTTTTGAGAAATGAGTGTAGAATTATGATTTGAAAACCCTAAACAAACACCACACTCAAAAGTGAGTGTGGAACTAGATTTTGAAAACTCCACCAAACGGAGCCTAAATCTCCAATTTCTTTTAGTAATTGGTTTTCCGGATGCACCTCGATTAATTTCAAAGAAAAATCATACTGGTAGTTTAAATTGTGTTGGCTTGAATGATTCGAATTATTGTTTATCGGTCGATTGATCGGACAATAACTTGACAATCAGGTAAAATACTTGTTTATCGCGATTGTCACTTTGTTGACTGCGGTTATCAATCTTTTCACCGGACGACCGACAAGATGAAATTCGAGTTATTCGGATCAAATTCAAATTCAAGCTACGCAGCAGAACTTAATTTCAAAATTTAAAACATTAACAATCAGATAAAGTTCAATTTAGAGATCTGGCTAAAAGTCAAAAATCAGCTTTTAACCTATTTTATCACTACACTATTTTTTTACACGTTTTTTTAAATAAAAAATTAACTTTTAACTAATTTTCCAAAACAATCCTAAATCTCGAATGATCTAAAGGTAACTTAAATTTTAAATTTTCTTCTTAAATCTTTACCGCTCAATTACCCTTTAAGTTAACATTTCGTTCTTCTTTTCCTTCCTTGTCCCAAAACAACATTGTTTATAGACAATACAAAGAACACTAATGAACTCTAGATCTGAATTCATCGGATGTGGTATCACAAAAATATGAAAAAATTACAACACAATAAGAATAAGAAAAAAGAAATTACAAAAATGTGAAGTGTAAGTGATTTTGTCATGAGATGCAAGTAAAATGTTACACCCCTCTATATTAGTATAAAAAAATGATAATACCAACATTAGTAATTAATAATTTAGTATGTTGTGAAGATGTTATTTTTTCAATAATGTTATTTTAATAGTGCACATATCATTTTGATGCATCCAAATATATATTGTGGGTATTGATTTCCGACCGCACAACCAAACGGGGAACTTAACTGGAGAGCATCGACATAATAGATTAAGCCCGAACACCTGCCAACAAGAAAATGAGAATATCGCGGTGGTTCGTCTATTCGGGGGCACTCCGATGATCAAGTCAGTAATCTTATCTCTCACAGATATCAATACAAGTACTTAAATTTCAACAATGAAAGCATAAAAACATCTCAAATAAAGCATACCTTAGACCCGTGAGGGTGCCTTACTTTTATAATGATTAGTGTCCAACTTCCCCTAAAAGTCTTACTTCATGAGACTCTATCCTTTACAATGATAACATTTATCACAACTCACACTATTCAGATTAAGATGAACTCCCTCAAGAGTCTCATCTCTATCCAAATAGGTAGCTTGATGTCATCTAGGACTCTAGTCCTCTATCCAAATATCTCAAATTCCGGTATTATCGCACATATCTCGGCACCATGGTCGCATCTCGGCTAACAACCTTGGCCACATGAACTACCTAAAAATATGTCCCTACAACTGCTCCCTAGGTTCTATTATCTCAGCAAACTGAAGTAATGAAACCTATACATGTACTTTCTCGACCGAGATCGTGACTCATTGGCACCAAGAAACAAGGACTCAAATATCCACTCGTCAAGAATCAATAATCAAGAACCAAGAACCATGAACCATCATGTTTCATTTTATCTAGGTCCAATATCTCGACAGAGATTGCACTGCTAGCAGAGATCATGACTTGCTAGTTCAAGAACATCAAGATCCTAGTATCAACTCATCAGAAACCAAGAATAAACAAGTTCTGCCCCCATTCAAATTCAACATCTCAACCAAGATCAACATCTTAACTGAAATCATCATGTTAACCAATATCACCATCTCAACCGAGATTGATATCTCAACTGAGATCGTACTTCTCAATCAAGATCATCATGAGATTGGAGCATACATCATGTCCCCATCATTTCACATCAGTTCTGCCCCCCACCGTCAGCACGGGCACGTCAGGATTCGAAATCATAACTTTTTGCCATATTTTTCTAATTCCAACAAAACCATTTCATCTTCATATTTCGTCTCTATCTGTGTCCCTAGACCATCATCGTTGTTCTTAAAGCATTCATTACTGTGAAGACTCCCTTTGTGCCTAAGGTTCAAACTCTACCAGCTGAACCAGACTAACAACCAAGCAATTCATCAGCTGTTTCATACATCAACCCACCATCTCAATGGCAGTGAAAACATCGACATAGCGAAAATCTTGCAACTAGAACCAGGAATAGGAAACACCGAAGTCCTAAGCTCCCAGCCTTAGACCTTGATAATTTTCCAATCACTTTATCTGTGAGTAACCATCGCCGTAACCAATGACGACATGTCTCGCCGAACTCTTGCCGTAGAAGACCTTCTTGTTGACATCCCTGATGTCATAACTATGCAATCCACTCCATCTCATTATAGTCAATCCAACATACTCATGCCTTCAACAACTCAATATCTCAAAAGAGAAGCAAATGAAGCAAATAGACCAAGTTACTGCTGCCAAAGCCGAGGCCATTGCTAAGGCCGAAAAAACAAGTCAACATGCCCTGCAACAAAGGCTACTTGTAACAACCCTCATCATTGCTCACTGGTTAATTACCGATTACTGCTAAACTGAGAATGATTATAATTGATAATTGAATTGATTGAAAAACTGAACTGACTGATTGACTGTATCTGTTTAAGTGCATTTCTATCTGCTGATCGTTTGATTATCTGTCCATGTCTTTGCGTTTAAACTGCAGATTAAAGGCTTTATCGGCGGCTGAATCAGAAATTGATTAATATCTTACGATCATAAGAATTTATGTAATTTTATGGTATATTTACTTGAAAAGTAATTTGGTATGACTAAATTAGATTAAATAATGGTAAATTACAAGAATTGGGTTTAATTGCAACCTTGCCATTGTGAGTGGGCCACTATGTGAACCTTTTTGAAGCCTTAGTTCATTACAACAAACATTTCCTCAGCCATTTTCATTGACCTTGCCGATTTTAGAGAGAGAGAAACATAGAAGATTGGTCTTCATCTTGTACCTAGCTTGCAATTAGAAGATTGAAAGGAGTTCTTACTTGTTTGAGCCTCTACACTTAAACTAGTAG
Organism: Camellia japonica; assembly: GCA_030407325.1. Classification (NCBI taxonomy): domain Eukaryota; kingdom Viridiplantae; phylum Streptophyta; class Magnoliopsida; order Ericales; family Theaceae; genus Camellia; species Camellia japonica. Next base: position 33,350,099 of record JAPPVO010000003.1, on the reverse strand, counting down.
ACCTCAGGTAGATCATTGACCCTATTTATTGTGTATTTAAGTTAATTCTTGCATGATTCATATCTAATTGTAGAGCTAAGGCATGATTTAGTTCTAGCAAGTTGAATTAAAGCTTAATTGTTGCATGCATGTGTGCATTAAAGAGTTTTGGGTTGATTTCATGGCAAATGTTGCATGCATGTTCATGCTAATGGTTAAGACCATGATTTCATCTTGTTTTTGAAAGAATTGAGCTCATTAGAGCATGTATTGAAGCTTTGAATCGATTTAAAGTCATGCATGTCTTGTTTGAGATCATGTTCTTGAAAATGGGTTTGAAACTGAGGTTGTTTGAAACACCCTTGGGCTTGAATTTTACAAATGGAGCTTTAAATCATGTGATTCTATGTGTTTACAAAGGTTTTCTAGAAAATGGGCCCAAGAGGATCGAATTTGGTGTTTGAAAACTTGAGTTTTGAGCTTGGAGCTCAAATATGGATTTTCCAGATTTTGGTCTTCCGCTCGAGCGGGGAATATGGCGCTCGAGCGGGAAATTCGAGCATCCAGTACTTTGCACTGTTCATCTGTCCGCTCGAGCGGAGGAATGTACGCTCGAGCGAGGGATTGGGTGACACGCTCGAGCGGGCGTCAAGCGTGAATTTCACATATCCAGTACTTTTTGGTCCGCTCGAGCGAGTAAGTTGACGCTCGAGCGGGGACCTTTGTTTGCCTGTCCGCTCGAGCGGAGTAACCTACGCTCGAGCGGGACCCTGTTTCACTGCAAATTCTGAAAATATTTTCTGAATACATCTTTGCATCCTCATCCCACCCTAGGCATTCTTAGGCCTAGTTTAAGACATCTTAATGAGGATATAGATGTAGAACACACCGAGGCAATTAGGGATTAAATTATTATTATCCTTCCCAACTGTGTAGCTTAGTGTGTGTTCATTCTGTACTGTTTAGGGTTGGCATTTCGAGGAGACGCTCTAGCCTACTGTAGCCCAGAACTCTGTGAGTAATGATTGTGTAAAGATATGTTCAAAATGATTATCTTCTGAATACTGAACTGTACTGTTTTCTGAACTGATACTATTAACTGAATGAATGTATGTCCTATATTCTGAACTGTATTGTGGCATCCTTAGCAATTACTGTTACTGACTGTTACTGTTACAAAGATCTCTATCGATTCCCTCGTTGGAACCACTATTGTTTACTGATTGATGGCCATCATTGACTGTTCGGTCTTTAAGACCTACTGTTTACTGTACTGCTATGCTAATGGATGTACCACATATGACTGAATGACTGAAATACTGTTTAATGAACTGTTTTCATTACTGTAAGGACATTCATTCTAAACCTCTTTACGCATTATGTTATTCACTGGGCTTTAGCTCACTGCTCATATATATATATATATATATATGTAGGTGTACAGGCATCGAATCGAAACTAGAAGCGTTAGGGTAAACTTCAGTTTTGTCAAGCTAACCACTGTGCCTCACTGCGAGGTTCCGAGCCTGCCAAGCTATGGCTTAGGGGTGTTTTTAATTTCCCCTGTTTGTCTCTGTATCTGTATAGACTGTTACTGTACTATATAATAGGGATTAGGTCCCTGTTTCAGAATGATTGTATATGATGTACATACTGTTTTGTCACCGACTGCATATATGTATAAAAAATCTTTTGCATACAGACTGTCACAGCTCATTGGACATTGTTTATTTACTGTATTGGCTTCCACCATGCCCCTGTACTCTATTTTACTGTCTTACTGTTAAGCAGGCCTTCGGTAATCTCAGACTACTGGCTGGTTACGGTGCTAAACCCATAGGGGCGGGTTTGGGTCGTGACACTACTATCTTGACTGGATGACAGCCCTCAAAAAGATGTCTGTCCCCGATGACTCACCCATTCGTGATATGGGTCAGCTCAATGTCCCTTTCCCTCCCTCTCCCAATCAATCTGAAGAAGAGGCCGACGACGAGGAGGCCAGAGAGAAGGAAGAGGCCGAAGCTGAGGTTGTCAAGAAAGAATCTGAAGCTGCTGCTGGGGGCAAGTCCTCAATTCTGAACGAGCAAGTCCTTGACTTGACTCGGGATGAGGAGGATGAGGTTCAAAAGACCACTTATGAGGCCGAAGTCGAGACTGCCAACAAGAGCCTAGATGACACACTGCGTGAGATCGACGCCGAGGTCCAAGCTGAAAAATCTGCCCAACTGTTTGCCGAGGCTGACACAACGCCAATTGCCATAGCAGGGCAGACTGTGGAAAATGCATGAACTTTGGTTTTTTCTCATTTTTGTACTTTTCCTTCTTACTGTTGGATAGCTGTAATCTTTTGTTTGAACAATGTTAGCTTTATATTTGGCCGATGTGCCCTTTTTGTCTTTGTAGATGAACAAGTAAACTCTTATGCCAAGCCAAAGTGCCTTTTTGTATCTGAACAAGTTTATTTTCTGAATGCAAGTCTTATATTTTCTTTCAAGTGTTGAATGTATGCCTTCTTTTCTTCTATGCATGTTTGATGCTTTTCATGCTTCCAAACTTAGAATATTTTTGCATTTCTTCAAAGTGTACCTTAACTATATAATAACTCCGGGATACTGTCACGACCCAACCCTAGGGGCTTAAGGTTGGAATCGCAACTTACTAACTTTTTCTATTTGTAGCAAATTAAACAGCGCAAGTGGAAATAAAAATAATTAAACAGGAAATTACTCAATTTTACTATTTTAATAAGAGAAAATACATTTATAGGGCTTTTATTAATTTATTATTCAGTGACCGGCCCTGAGTAGAACAAAAGGGAGTAAAAATATAATAATAAAAAAAAAAGACACAATAGTGGTTCAACATCAATCATCGTGCGGGTTCCATTATGTGAGGTTATGGGTTTCCCCTACATATCGTTACCTGAAAGGGTAACAACTATAAGCACACAGCAGAGTAAGAAATATTATGCTAAGAATATAGGGAATACAAAATAACCATGGATAGTTAGTTAGGCCAAAATATTTACATAACTCAATTTGGTAAAAAAATCATTTAAGTGGCAGAAACTGAAATACAGAAATTATGTAAATAAATAACCATAACCACGGTACAGAACAGAACATAACAGAGGTCACAGAAGTGACAATCAGAACAGAGGTTAATGGATTCATGACAAACAGAAGACCACAAAGTGGCCAAACAGAGGCCAATGGTTATTTAAGTTCCCCAAGGCGTGAGACTCCCGTAGTGGTACTTACAAAACAAATTGTTTATAAGGTCATAGTCAAATATTCTTTAAAATTTAAATAAACATATCCATAGGTTTCATTTTAACAAATAGAGTTCAGAAATTAATCCACGTAATTGAAATATTTATGAAACATAACTTGTATTAATATAACTAATAAAATACAACTTTTATAAAATAAATTATGGTAAGTTAAAACATACGTAAAATATATTATGGTAACTCAAGGTATAATATAACTCACATTAATATTGACCCTAGCCTTACTCCACTATCACAACCTTCCTACTATAAGTTTCCTACTTTCAATAACTTACGTGCCTCTTTTTCTTCTTTTTTTTTTTTCTTTTTTTTTCTCCCACAGGTTTGATCAACTCCTCCCTATTTATAGGGAGGTGTAGACACCCCATTTTTGACCGTCCTCAAGATTTGGACGTCATCATTTGAACACTCGATGATCATCCATGCTCGTGTTCGTTTTGAGTTCCTGAAGGTCTCGGCTGCGCGCCTTGCCTTAGAACCTCTCAACTTGTCTGTTTTGTGCTTGGTTGTGGACCAAGAACTTGTAGTTTTGTTTATGAGGAAAGAGGGTGGCTTGTTGGCCATCCCTACAATCCATCGGCCTGGCCTCATGCCTATTGGCCTTTTCTTCTTTCTATCGGCCATCAGTGGTGGCCGGTCGGCACCATTTTTGGCCGATCGGCCATGTTTGTTGGCCGATGCCTTTTTATTTGCTTTTGCAGATATTTTTGTACCAGCTGTGACAGCTGGTGAGCACAAATTTCATCCTCCATACACGTGTATAGAAGGATTAAACCAAGCCTCTAGCTTGCTCAACAAGCTTGAGACTTGGATTTCTATAAGAAGGGAGGCCCCTCCCCCTTTCTAGAGGTTCTAAAAATTGGAGACACAAAACATATATATCTCTCTCTCTATATATTTCCCCCCATCTCTCTCTATATTGCTTAAAAGTGTGTTTTGTCTTCACTTTTGCACTACAACACCTAGTAAAGCACCATTGCTTTGTTGCTGAGGTACCAGAGGATCTTGTTTGGACTCTCAAAGTTTGTTTTCTTTGACTCAGAAGTACTGGTTTGCTGTGGTTCTTCAAGGGTGAGTTGTTACCCCTTTTAAGCCTTGTTTTGCTTAAGTGTTTGGCCCCCTTTGCATACTGTTTTAGGCCTTGTTTTCAACTGAAAAAAGTTCTGATTTTAAGTGTTTAAGATGTTGGTTTGAGACCTCTTTGGTGTTGGGGGTGGTCTACCCTCTTTGAGCCTTGTTTGGCCTTGTTTTGAGTCATTTCTTTTAGGCCTTTGGATCACCTTTATTTGGTCTATCTACCATTGAATTCCAGAGGAATTTCAATGGTAGAAAGTGTGTTTTGAGGTCTTAAATAGGAGAGGGTTGTCCCCCCTCCTCTTCTCTTATATGCTTGTGTTGATGGCTCATCAAAGTAACATGTTTTTCTACCTCTTTGAGGCTCCATCTTAGCATGTTTTTAGCATTATTTCAGCATGTTATAGCCCTGTCAAGGGTGGGTTTGATAGCCTCTCGCATGCTCCTTGCACTTGTAGTGCATTTCCATTCACTAGCCTAACATGCTTTGTGCTTTAAGCCATCATTTTAGCATGTTTTTGGCTCCACTCCAGCAAGCTTTTGGCCATATTTTAGTATGCTCTAGGTCTGATTTAAGTGTTTTGGGTCATGTATGCCTTGCTTTGTATAGCTATAGTGCAATCTTGCTCATTAGCTTTGAGTTTCCAAGTCACTAGCATGCATTGCTTGGGTTATTTGCATGATTTAGCATCATTTGGTATGTGATTTCAGTGTGTGTAGTGTGGTCACACTCTCTCATGTTTCACTCTTTCAATGCTTTTGAAAGGTTGTGCTTTATGCCTTAAGTATGAGCCCATATGTATGCCATCTTACCTAGGCTTTTGGGCTGCCATATCAGTGCTTTTTTGGTGTTATTTTGACATGCCATAACTCTGATTTTTGTTGGTAAAGTCATCTCATGTTTGATTTTGGTAGGTGTAGTGTAATCCTCTTTGTTGGCCTAGTATGCTCCATGCTTCATGCCTTTAATTTTAGCTTGTGTTGGCTAGGTTCAAGCATGTTTTTGGCATTGTTTTGACCTGCCTTGGGACTGTTTTGAGTTATCTTGGCTCTTTGGGGCTTGATTGATATGGCCATGGTGCAAGTCCCTTTTCTAGCCTTAAGCTTTGAGCCTCCTAGTATGCTATGCTTGTGTTGTGTGCATGATTTGACATCATTCCTTACATGATTTCAAAGCATATTTCAGTGTCACACTCTCACAGTTTCCACTCCTTCAATGTGTTTGAGAGTTGTGCCTTCATGCCTTGTTTGTGAACCAATGTGTATGCATGCTTGTATTTGCTTTTGGACTTCATTTTCAGCATGTTTTGGCCATTGTCTTGGCATGCATGAGGCTTGTTTGTGGTTGGTTTGGTCCATTGACTATTGCATTACATAGCCCTTGCCATGTTCATGTTGTTTGCATGTTGTTGCATTGCATTGTTGTTTGCATGTTGTTACATTGCATTGTGTTTGCATGTTGTTGCATTGCATTGTGTTTGCATATTATTGCGTTGCATTGTGTTAGCATGTTGTGTGTGTTGCATTGTGTTTGGGTTGGACGTCGATCCAAACACAAGAAATGTCACACGTTTCATACTCAAAATGATGAAACGTGCCTTGTTCCTTAGGTCACCGACACCTTTGATCATGTATGATAAGGTGGAGGTTCATCGAGTTTTATGTGTTATTTGTGTGCATTCATTGACATTAATTTGTGCAACTCGGCCTCTTTGGGCATCATGCATTAAGATGCGTGATTGGTGGCTCGAGAGCCGAGCACTACATTCCTTTGAGCTTAAGACATGATAAGGAGTGTAGTTGAACACACATTTCCTTGCAAATACACTGCCATGCCTCTGTTTGTGCTCTGTTGCAGCAAAAGGGGAAATTGCAGGAAGCAGTGGCCGACCGCCCATCAGAGCTGCCGATCGGCCATCTAATCTGCCGATCGGCTATCACAATTGGTCGATGCCCATAAACTCTGGCCGACCACCCCTCAGCATGTCCATAAGGTGGATCAAAAGCATCTTGGAAGTTGGCACAATTTTTAGAAGTCCAAAACAGTGCAAACAGAGGCATCGTGAGGCACGGTAGTGAATTTCTGAGCGAAGCCGACCGAGCATGCGTGCATCCCTCGTCACGAGGCCATTTCAGTGCTTTTGTTAACTTGGAATAAACTGTTATTTTATTTATAAAAGTGTTGTAATTAATTAGTTAATGCGTTTAATTAATTGATTCGTTTTGTAATAATTAGTTAACTATGAGTAGTTAATTAATTTTGTTTTGTAATAATTAGTCTAATTAGTTTAATTAGATTAGTTAATTAGCTTAGCTTAGCTTATTCATTTCGAACCCTTCGTCTAGAGAGCCAAATGTTGTAATAAGTGTGCGTGTGTGTGTGTGTGATGCATGTTTTTCAACCCCCATTTCTTTCTCCCTTTTACTTACCTGCTTTTAGTGGTTAGTTTTAGGGCATGTTTCAATTAGCATACTTATGTTTGCATGCGTGCATCATTCAGCTGTTTTGCATACACCGGGCTCGGTGCATCATACAAACTGCATTGTACTTTAATACATTTACTTGAATACGTGTTTAACAGCATGTTATCAAGTGTCGCATTCATATGCCATCTTAGAAATAGCCGAGCCTATCTTAGTTGCATTTTTGCATGTGTTGCATTAGGCATTGTTGACATAGCTAGGATTACGCATTGATTACTAACTAGCTTCTGTTTTGGCTCAAAGTACATTATGAGTGTTTATGCTTTAGCATCCTTGCATGTATGTAAGTGACTGCCACGATAGCATACTTGCCATGAGGCTAACTGCTTAACTGTTAAACTGCATGAATGTCTGTGGATGAAGGCTTGATTGCTTGAATTGGAACAATTCATCAAAATGTGAGTTTTAAGCCCACTTGAAGTGGCAAATCATCATGTTTTAAGCCCACTTGAGGGTGGCAAATCCGCGTCTTAGCCTATTTGCGAGTAGCACCTTCAAACCATTTTCAAACAAACAAACATGAGATGTTTTGTTCCAATTTAGGCGATCTAGTCTATACTTGTATGCTGTGCGCATCACGTAGTAAGATTAGCTAATTAACCGGAATAAGAACACATGTGTTTTCAAAAACAATATATCATGTTAGTAAAGGCCGATTCTTTGATCGGGCGAGCGAGAGTGCTCATTTTATGACCTTCCCCCCTCGTACCCAAGTTCCCGAGCCGAGGCAACTTTGGTGATGACGGACACCTGGCCTTAGGCACGAGTCAGGGTTTCCTAAATTTTTTCAAAATAAAATATTTAGGTGGCGACTCTGACATCTGGCAAAACAGTCCATGTTTGGCGCTTTTTGATAAAAATCGATTTTCTAAAACGATTTGCCGGATTTGGACTATTTTGTGATTTATCAGTCTTACATTACACTTTGTGAGATTAGATTCAGAACCGTGACATGAGTCCGAACTGTAGTAGCTATGAACTACAATTCGCGCTCTCGCGCGCGGAGCGAAGTTCCGGGCGGTCTACAGGAGGTAAAAACATTATCAGGCCAACACGTGGCCAGCGTGAATCCTTCCACAGATTTGATCATAACTCACCCTGAATTTGCTCATTACTAACCATAGATTTATACTTATCTTAGTAAATGTTTATGGTAATTACACTTTTGTCCAATTTCCTAACATAACTATATAAATAAATTAATTCCTAATTAAATTACACTTTATCGTATACCAACAGAAAATTAATTATTTATTTTACTACCACACCCACTATTATTATTATTATTTATTATTATTATTATTATTATTATTATTATTATTATTTATTTACTCTTAATGTTATATTTATTTATTTACTTACTATCTTTAACTCTAATTTGGCCAAATTAGTATTATAATTCCATATTTCTGTTAATTTGGCCCCAAATAATAATTCCTAATTAATCTCATATTTGATAATCTAATCTAAATTAGATTCTGTATTTATTATTATTTATTTAATAATATATTATCATATACACTCACAATTATATATAACTATAAGTATTTATGTGATATTTAATTAAACGTTCAGGGTGTCACAGATACAATACCTCGGATAAACCTTGACTGTTTGCCTCGGCTAACCATTTTCATACCTCAGCTAACACTTTAAAAATAAAAATATTTTTACAAGTGTTATTGCCTTTTTACCTCCATACGCTATCTTCTATTAAGACTTCACTCTTTCCAAGTTTTGACAACATGGTTGGTCACCTCGGGTAACACGTACCTCAGATACTTTATTCATCATTACATCGACTAACTCAAACTTGTAAATTTCTCCAAAATTTCAACAAGAGTTAAGCTCATTTCTGAAAATTTCAGTAAGTGTCAATCTCTTAAGTTTGTTCATCACTCAAACTCCCTGCCTCCTAATGTGAACTTAAGTTCCACTTAAGTTCACATTAAGCATGTAACTATGGTCTTTTGCCGAAGTCATATTCAAACAAAGGCTTCCCGAGGTGTTTCAACCTTGGTTTCTCTGTCCATGAACTTAGTTTAATTCTGAGTTTGACTCTGCCGATATGGCAAGTCCAGGTTAATTCAACTTAGTTCAACTCCATTATATGCAAGTATAATTCAACTCTGCCATATAATGAGTCTAAGTTATTCGTCATGTTTCATTCAGTAACATCGCCAACTTAGTTCAACTCTATTATATGCAAGTATAATTCAACTCTGACATATAATAAGTCTAAGTTATTTGTCATGTTTCATTTAGAAATATCGCCAACTTAGTTCAACTCTATTATATACAAGTATAATTCGACTCTGTCATATAATAAGTCTAAGTTATTTGTCATGTTTCATTCAAAAACATCGCCAACTTAGTTCAACTCTATTGTATGCAAGTATAATTAAACTCTGCCATATAATAAGTCTAAGTTATTCGTCATGTTTCATTTAGAAACATTACCAACTTAGTTTAACTATATTATATGCAATTATAATTCAACTCTGCCATATAATAAGTCTAAGTTATTCGTCATGTTTCATTCAGAAATATCGCCAACTTAGTTCAACTTTATCATATGCAAGTATAATTCAACTCTGCCATATAATAAGTTTAAGTTATTTGTCATGTTTCATTCAGAAACATTGCCAACTTAGTTCAACTTTATCATATGCAAGTATAATTCAACTCTACCATATAATAAGTTTAAGTTATTCGTCATGTTTTATTCAGAAACGTCGCCAACTTAGTTCAACTCTATTATATACAAGTATAATTCAACTCTGCCATATAATAGGTCTAAGTTATTCGTCATGTTCACCATGGGAACATCGCCATAAGACATTTCGGTCTTATCGCACAATCATGGATTCCAACAATATTTTCACACTTTTTTACATAGGCTTCGGCATCCTTTTGCATGTAGGGTCACCACAATCCCTATGATATAGCTTTATGGGCAAGAGATTTGCCCCCCTACATGGATCTCGTGTAAAAAGTCTTCAACCTGGGAAGAATGTACACATTACAATAGAGGTCCAGTAAAAGTCCTTATGTATAGATGGCCTTCTGCCGACAGGCAAAACCTGGCCGACTTCAGTCGGATCTTATGTGTTTTTGTTTTTGTTTTTTGGGATCTGAGATCTGCTCATTTAGGATGAGCTCTTGTCTTCTTGGACCTACTCATTTAGGCGGAGATCTTGTCTTCTGGGATCTGGGATCCGAGATCTGGAATCCGGGATCTGCTCACTTAGGCTGAGCTCTTGTCTTTTCGGACCTAATCATCTAAGTCGAGATCTTGTCTTCTAAGATCTAGAATCCAGGATCTGGAATCCGGGATCTGCTCACTTAGATCGAGCTCTTGTCTTCTCGGACCTACTCATCTAGGTCGAGATCTTTTCTTCTAGGATCTGGGATCCGGGATCTGCTCACTTAGGCTGAGCTCTTGTCTTCTCGAACCTAATCATCTAGGAATAGATCTTGTTTTCTATGATCTGGGATCTGGGATCTGGAATCCAGGATTTGCTTGCTTAGGCTGAGCTCTTGTCTTCTCGGACCTAATCATCTAGGCCGAGATCTTGTCTTCTAGGATCTGGGATCGGGATTTGGGATCTGGAATTCGGGATCTGCTCACTTAGGCTGAGCTCGTGTCTTCTCGAATCTACTCATCTAGGCTGAGATCTTGTCTTCTAGGATCTGGGATCTGAGATCTGGAATCCGAGATTTACTCACTTAGGCTAAGCTATTGTCTTCTCGGACCTAATCATCTAGGAATAGATCTTGTCTTCTAGGATCTGGGATCCGGGATTTGGAATCTAGGATCTGCTTGTTTAGGCTGAGCTTTTGTCTTCTCGAACCTAATCATCTAGGCCGAGCTCTTGTCTTCTGGGATCTAGGATCCGGGATCTGCTCACTTAGGTTGAGTTCTTGTTTTCTCGGACCTACTCATCTAGGCCGAGATCTTGTCTTCTAGGATCTGGGATCCGAGATCTAGAATCCAGGATCTACTCGCTTAGGCCAAGCCCTTGTCTTCTCAGACCCAATTATATAAGAATAAATCTTGTTTTTATAGGATTTGGGATCCAAGATCTTGCTTAGGCTGAGCTCTTGTCTTCTCGGACCTAATCATCTAGGCCGAGATCTTGTTTTCTAGGATCTGGGATTCGGGATCTGCTCATTTAGGCTGAGCTCTTGTTTTCTCGAACCTAATCATCTAGGCCGAGATCTTGTCTTCTAAGATCTGGGATCTGCTCACTTAGGCTAAGCTCTTGTCTTTTCGGACCTACTCATCTAGGTCGAGATCTTGTCTTCTAGGATCTGGGATCCGAGATCTGAAATCTGGGATCTGCTCACTTAGGCTGAGCTATTTTCTTCTCGTACCTAATCATCTAGGAATAGATCTTGTCTTTCTAGGTGTAACGACCCAAACCCGCCCCTATAGGTTTAGCATCGTAACCGGCTAATAATCCGTGGATTACCAAAGGCCTCTGAACAGATTAGCAAATAGTAAGGGGCTGCGAAAGCAATTATACAAAATAAACAAGGTCCAATGAGTTGTGATAACGTACATGGGACGGAACATTTCAAAACTTATATGTATATATGCACAAACATGCCAGTTCAGATACTCAATATTTACAACATGTACAACCCAAGACCTGTCTTTACAAAACGTATACAGAGACTAGCATGAAATACAAAAACAGCCATAGCATTAGGCTTCGATCGGAACCTCCTCGGGAAGCATAACGGATGGCTGACAAAAACAGAACAGAAGGCCGTCAACTCTGGCACTGGTCATGTGCCGTCTCACCTACATACATAATATAAACTGTGAGCGAAAGCTCAGTGAATAATAATAGAGTAAATGGTTTCAATGAATGAGTTCGTACAGATTCAAAAATCACAATCCAAATTTGCATCAAATTCATCATTTGTCCAGATCATATATATAGACAGAAATCATAAGTCATGATTAATTTACGTGATACATCCATTAGCATTAACAGAACAGAACAGAACAGAACAGAACGCATACGCGTGAGGTTACGAATAACCAGTTCCATAAAGGAACCTCCGGATCCGGGTAACAGAACAGAAGCTGAGCCCCCATGACAGGGCCTTCGGTACGGGTAACAGAGTGCAGACAGAAATAAGTTCTATAAAGGAACCTCCGATACCGGGCAACAGCCAACATATATCACATGATGCTAAGGATGTCACGAAATATATATCAGAAATTGAACAATCATTCATTGTACAGAACATATCATTTCGAAAAACATATCTTGTTTTATCACACAGAAAATAAATACAGTTTGAACATAACTTTACTAACATATATCACATGATGCTAAGGATGTCACGAAATACATATCAGAAATTGAACAATCATTCATTGTACAGAACATATCATTTCGAAAAACATATCTTGTTTTATCACACAGAAAGTAAATACAGTTTGAACATAACTTTACTAAATTATTACTCACAGTTGGCCTTGAAACAGATAGACGGAGCAGATTGATCACACGACACGCGGCACGTGACCTACATAACACACAACAGATACACACTTGAAACACACATTCTAATCACACAAAACTTACGTCGTTGGTTCTTAATGTGTTTCTAACCTTAAAGCCTCACTATAGAGTCTTAAACATGGCCTAGGAATGCCTAGGATGAAATGAGGATGTAAAGATGCCTTGGAAAATATTTTTCAAAATTTGCTGAAAACAGGGGTCTCGCTCGAGCGTAGCTTTCTTCGCTCGAGCGAGCTTGCCAAAACAAAGGGGTCACTCGAGCGTAGACTTCTTCGCTCGAGCGATCTGTAAAAATGCAAAAGTACTGGTTGTTGAAATTTCACGCTCGATGCACGCTGGAGCGTGAGACATACCCTTCGCTCGAGCGTAGGTCTCGTCGCTCGAGCGTGCGTCTGCGTGCACCAAAAACCTGAGAGCTTGCAATTTACGCTCGAGCCGCCATTCCTTCGCTCGAGCGGAGCTCTGAACAAACGATGGTCGCTCGAGCGTAGAATCCTTCGCTCGAGCGAGGAAGGCAAATTCTGGAATTTCCAGATTTGCCTCCCAAGCTCAAACCAAGCATTCAACTTCCCAAATCTCAACCTCTTGGGTCTATTTTCTGGAAAAACACTTTAAACTCATAGTATAACATGTTTTGAAGATCAATTTGAGAAATCAAATCCCAAGGGTGAGTCAATTAAACACAATTGCAACCAATTTCCAAGAAATATTAAAGAACAAAACATGCAAGTGTTCACTTGAATTCAATACTCCAAAAATGTAACCAAATGCAAGATTAAACTCAAAATCATGATGAACTCATGGACTATAAGTAGAATATGGTCTTGCACGCAAGAATTTCCATGAAAACACTTCAAATTGTTATGATATAGACATGCATGCATAATTTAAGCTTTAATTCAACATGTTAAATCTAATTCTTGTCTTAGATCACTAATGTCACATGAATCATGCAAGAAGTGACTTGAATTCACAATCAAGAAGGTAATTCTTCTACCTTAAGTCTTCAATTTCAAGCTTAGGGGCCTAATCTTCCAAGTTGCCTTCAATTCCTCTAAATTCTAAGCCAAGACTAGATGACTCAATTTGTTCTCTTGCTCACTCTCTCTCTCCTACGGTTTTTGAACTCAAAAGATGAATAATTGATGCCTCAAACTCATGTGACTCAAGATTAGAGGATTGCCTAGAATAATCCACTTAGTGGCAAGATGGTAATTTACTTGAACTATTGTAATTTAACTTTATTTAATCATATCAAATCAAATTTAAATTAAATCTACCATAAAATTCTATAAATCCTAACTAATACTTAACACAAAACAATTTCGGAATCGGGCGCCGATAAGGCTTTCAATTTGCAGTTCAAACTTGAAACATGAACATATCATTTTATGGCAAACAGATAGAAACACAAAGATAATGCAATACACATGCAAATTAATTCCAGATTCCTTCTAAATTATTGTTAAGCATAATTAATCATGTTTTAGCATTAATCGGAGGTCGGGGTTATTACACTAGGATATGGGATCCGGGATCTGCTTGCTTAGGCTGAGCTCTTGTTTTCTTAGACTTAATCATCTAGGCTAAGATCTTGTCTTCTAGGATCTGGGATCCGGGATCTGCTCACTTAGGCTGAGCTCTTGTCTTTTCGGACCTAATCATCTAGGCCGAGTTCTTGTCATCTAAGATCTGGGATCCGGGATCTGGAATCTGGGATCTGCTCACATAGGCTGAGCTCTTGTCTTCTCGGATCTACTCATCTAGGCCGAGATATTGTCTTCTGGGATCCGGGATCTGCTCACTTAGGCTGAGCTCTTGTCTTCTCGGACCTAATTATCTCGGCCGAGATCTTGTCTTCTAAGATCCGGGATCCAGGATTCGAGATCTGGAATCTGGGATCTGCTCACTTAGGCTGAGCTCTTGTATTCTCGGACCTAATTATCTAGGTCGAGATCTTATCTTCTAGGATCTGGGATCTGGAATCCGAGATCTGCTCACTTGGGCTGAGCTATTGTCTTCTCAGACTTACTTATCTAGGTCGAGATCTTGTCTTTTAGGATTTAGGATCCGAGATTTGGATTCCGGAATCTGCTCACTTAGGCTGAACTCTTGTCTTCTCAGACCTAATCATCTAGGCCGAGATCTTGTCTTCTAGGATCTAGGATTTGGGATCAGGAATTCAGGATCTACTCACTTAGGCTGAGCTCTTGTCTTCTCGGACCTAATCATCTAAGCCGAGATCTTATCTTATGGGATCTAGGATCCGGGATCAGGAATCCGGGATCTGCTCACTTAGGCTGAGTTCTTGTCTTCTCGGACCTAATCATCTAAACCAAGATCTTGTCTTCTGGGCACCAGTTTTCGTTGCTGGTACCGGCATTTCTTGTAATGAAGATGTTGGCTGTATCACGTTGTTCTGCATCATGAGGTTGACCACTGTCTGTAGATCTGTTAACTTATTTGCCATGTCTTTCAGTTTCCTCGTCTTTTCTCCGGTATTTGTCCCTCCATACCTTAAGGTTGTTTTCACGGTAGTACTCATCTCGACTACCCTTTTTGTTCCCTTCTCGACCTTTGGCGACATTATTCGCCTTAGGATTCACTTCTTGCACTTTTCCATTATGGTCCCCTCATTCGGTGTTAGGATCCACATGCTCTTCCTCACTGTGGATATCGTCCCAAATCATCACTTCTTGTCCGTTGTTAGCCATCTATCCTTACTAAGTTCCCACAGACGGCGCCAAATTGTAGATGTTGATTTCCAACCACACAATCAAATGGGAACTCAGTTGGAGAGCACCGACAGAATAGATTAAGTCCGAACACCTGCCAACAAAAAGATGAGAATACCGCGGTGGTTCGTCCACCTGGGGGCACTCCGATGATCAAGTCAGTAATCTTATCTCTCACAGATATTAATACAAGTACTTAAACTTCAACAATAAAAGCATAAAAACATCTTAAATAAAGCATACCTTAGATCCATGAGGGTGCCTTACTTTTATAATGATCAGTGTCCAACTTCGTCTAGAAGTCTTACTTCATGGGACTCTATCCTTTAGAAGGATGACATTTATCACAACTCACACTATTCAGATTAAGATGAACTCCCTCAAGAGTCCCATCTCTATCCAAATAGGTAGCTTGATATCATCTAGGACTCTAATCCTATATCCAAATATCTCAAATTCCGGTATTATCGCACTATATCTCGACACCATGGTCCGCCCACGTGGCACCTCGGCTAACAACCTCGGCCACGTGGACTACCTAAAAATATGTCTCCACATATATATATATATATATATATATTTTTTTTTTCCATTATAAGCCACACATTCACAAATTGTTTGAAGTGAAATTGACATGAAGTATTACTCTATTAAATATAACGTGGTTACAATATATGTTCATTTGGATTCTTTTCATTATTGTAATGATTCATTTAAAATAAATTATAATTAATAAAATAAAATTTATGGAAAAAATGTGAAGTAAAAACTAATTTTGACACATCAGTTGGAGATTTTTTTTTAGAGATATTAAATTTACATACCTTAATTTGTCATTTAAGGTTTTACAAAAATCCAACATATTAATTTTGAAAGTTTGAGCGGATTTAATCTTACAATGTTATTTTTTACATGGGTGTTGTAGAGGATTTTTTAAATGGACCAAATATAATTTGGCAATTGCATCTTATTGGAGTTACTTTTTACATAGCTAAAATGCTTTAATTTAGCACTGCTATTTCAATAGTGTAAAATGTCCAATTATTTTTAGGGAATACTTCCATCACAATAAAGTGCAGGAGAATAAGCTATATAAACATAAAAATAAATAAATAAATAAATAAACACACACACAATTAAAAATAAGTTTAGATTTTTTATTGTTGGGCCAATTTTTTACCTTGGCACAATAACACCAATTTTCAAA
This sequence comes from Camellia japonica, assembly GCA_030407325.1. Lineage (NCBI taxonomy): Eukaryota > Viridiplantae > Streptophyta > Magnoliopsida > Ericales > Theaceae > Camellia > Camellia japonica. The sequence goes on along the minus strand of JAPPVO010000003.1, from coordinate 33,333,785 downwards.
TGTATGCATAACCTACTTTTGTGTGCACACTTTTGGTAAGTATAAAATTTCAAAGGAACTATATATAAAAGAATTAAAATTAGAGGATCCGGCCATAGTTATATGGTCTCGAGAAAACACTTAGATTACCGTACATAGTCTCAAATTTAAAGTCAAGTTTGGCTAAACTAAAAAAGTGCACTTATTTCATCTTTTTATCTTTTTTGGGTCACATCAATCAACATCTCCTATCTATTTTTTCTACACATAATACAAGAAAAGTCAAAAAGTGCACTTATTTAGTCTTCCCAAACTTGGCCTAAATCTACAAAAAAAATATTAACTTGCATAGTAATTTAACTATTAATTTGCAAGCCTCCTACATGCAAACAAAAACCAAAAAAACAAAATTACAACTATAGTCAAACCGATTCCATTTTTTATGCCAATGCCTTGGAGAATCAAAGGATGCAATACCACCTTGTCACCATACCGGATGGTGTGGGAAATACAAAAATGATTTGGAGAATGATTTGGAGTGTTCTAATACAATGGGTTCCACTTGTGATGTAATGTGTGTACCTGTGTTGTGTTTTTTTCTTTTTTTCATTGCCAGCTTGATAAAGTTTAAATTAAAACTCTAATTTTAAAATGTTGTATCATTGTCCGTGGAAAATATATATATAATTTCTCATTAATCACTTTCCGTGAGCTGTATCCAAGATCAAGTATAAGAAGGACCTTTTGAGTTTCCCACATTGGTTAAACCTAAATCACAATATTCACTTTTATAATTTTATTTTGATCACTACATTTCAAGTTGAATTTCAATTTAGTTATTATCTTTCCATTAAAAGATAAACCTAACATTTTTGTAACAAGTGTCGTACCAAATTTATAGAATTATCCAAGTTGGCAAAAATGATCCTAGAAACCAATCAGAGATGAAAATGAATAAAGAAGGGTGTGCACAGGAAGAGGAGAGAGAGAGAGAGAGAGATTCCTTGCTTGGGCGTAGAGCAAATTTGTGTGAAGAAGATTATACTGTGTTTTGGGAAGATGGTTATAATCTGATTTTTGGTGAAAAGCTGATTATAAGCAGATTATAATCAGCTTTTCTGTGAGAGAAGAGGTTGGTAATAATCTGAAAATCAGATTATTACCATGTTGCCAAAAGAGGCCATAGAAAGATGGGAAGTGATGGTGCAACTGGTAATGGGTTCTGTCAACGCCTAGTCCCTCACTCACCAGCCTGCTTAGTAATATGTAATTCTATAATTTCTTAGGCTAAGTTTGGGTAGTCTCAAATAATCTATCTTTTTATCTTTTTTCTATCACATCACTTCGTTATTTTTTTGTACATCTTTTCATAAAAAGATAAAAAATACACTTATTTAGGTCATCCCGAAAAGAGTAATGCTAAAGACCCCAAATATTCTACCAAAAGTTTTATCAAATGTCTCACATGGGTGTGGGACCCACATATGGGTCCCACACCCATGTGAAACATTTGGTAAAATTTTTAATAAAATATTTGGGACCTCTAACATTTTTGTCCCGAAAAACCCCTCGTGGCCCAAGTTAATCACATTTATGATGAGGAAGGCAATGCATTGTGCTTAACTTACCTTACCTTACCATACCTTTGTTTGTCAAAGGCTTCAAAATATAAAGCAAGAATGCTTTATTGGATTTACTAACTGACATACCCAGCTTCTATTTGACAGGTTGGTCTTGAGTGCATTTTGTGGATTGGACAGGGTTATTGGGTCTGTAGAGCTTATCATGAGTTATATTTTGATAATTTAAATTATATAATATTGGACAGTGTTATTGGGTATGTAGAGCCTATCACGAGTTATGTTTTGATAATTCGAATCGTATAATATGTAAAGCTTGTGAGTATTTTATCTCTATAAAAAATTACGTTGATCGAATATCAATTACTTGATCGGATTAAATTATTGTCAACAATTTATTTGAAAAATTATATTTACTATTGACAAAAATCTGATCCGATCAAGTAGTTATTGATATCCGATCAACATAATTTTTTACAAAAATAAAATACTCAACAGGTTTTATATATTGAACAATTCAAATCATCGCAATAAAATCTATAGTAATCCCCACAGATTTATGCTCTAGTCCAATTTCAGACTAAAGAAAAGTCGTATTAAGGCACCATTTGGGAAGATGAGTTTGTGGTTTTTTTGGCTATTTTAGTCATAAAAGACAAAATATGCTATTTTAGCCAGAACAAACAAAAACATCACATCTAATTCATAATCATTACACTATTCTCTCACAAAAAAAAATTAAAAAGCCAAAAAGCTAAAAAGTTCTTCCCAAACCAAGCTTTTTAGCATAAGTTAAAATAATCAAAAAAATTAAAAAGTTAACCCACTTTTCAAACGGAGACTAACTCATATTTTGGGAAGTGAGTTATAATCCACTTCCCAGATTATAACCCACTTCATCTCTCACAAAAAAACTGTTTATAAGCTGCTTATAAGCAGCTTTTCACCAAAAAATTAATTATAACCATATTTTCAAAATAGCCACTTTTATTTATTTATTTATTTAATTTTTAATTTTTTTTTTTTAAAGCTTAGCTTGTCACAGGCTTCAAATAGAAAGCAAGGAAGAGGCTTTTGCTGGAGGTTTACTGACATAACAGCTTGTATTAACTCAGCAGCTTTCCGACAAACCTCAGTAACGTATTATTATTACCTAGTCTCACACCACACCACAACATAAGCACCAACGATTTTTTTCTAAAATTTTCTAAAGTGGTGTATTGTGTAGTTGAGATTTAATGCTGAAAAATTGATGTCACTTGTCATTAAATCTCAACCACACAATGCACCATTCTAAGAAACTTTAGGAAAAAAAATTTTTAGAGGATCCTTGCTCCAACATAAGGGGTCAGTAAACATAAAGTCCCCATATTCCAACCGTACCAGAATATTCGTCAAGTCAAAGCTTCAATTTTATTTACTCGGGGTGGTCTGGCAAGAGAGTTATTCATCTTTTTATTGATTAGGATTTGAATTTTTTACTATTTGAGTAGAAGTCCGATAATTTAAATAAATTGGCTAATTTTTCTCAATTTAATTTGTAATAATAGATCTCAAGAATCCTATCTTAAGGTGTTCTGAGCAAATAAAAAAAAAAAAAAAAAAAAAAACTATACATATATATCAATTCATAATACTCTTCAAGACAAGTCGATTTCTTCAATTTTGTTTACGTAGCCAATTATTTTTGGATAAATTATAAGATCTATTTTGGAAAGTGGATTATCTCATCAAAAAAAAAAAAAAAGCCAAAAAAATAAAAAAGAAATTAAAAAGTCAACTTTTAATCTTCTTTTCAAAATAGGCCTAAATATATCCATTTAGATTTATTTAAAACACAAATTATTCTCTGTGATTCTAGAAATTATATCTCACCTTTTAAAGTTATTAATTTCATAGCAAATGGTAATCTTTATTAATTATGAATTTTATGTTTTTAATTAATTATATTAAATAAAAAATTATGACAATAAAATATTTATAATTTTTTAAATTACAAGAACAATACATAATTTATATAAATATCAAAAGATGCATTTATAATTTATCATTTTTGTTTTTTGATAGTAATATTACTAAAACTCATGGTTTAAAGTTTATATAATTAATATAAATCTCATGGTTTAAAGTTTTAGTAACATTACTTAATAAATCCAATTGATAGTTTAAGCATTAAATAAATTTTGATTTATATATATTTAGGCGCATAGTAGACTTAGTCGATAGTTCAAGAACTAAATAAATAATTTGACAATAATTTAAGAATATAAAGTGTAATAAACCCTTTTTTTTTAATTTTTAAAGTCTAACATAGGATCATAATTAAAACTTAAGCAATCAAGTATCTACCCTAAGTAAGTAGCACAAATAATGTTATATGTACCAATAAATGTATTAACTAGTATACTAACAGATGATGTCACATAATTTTAGAGGTTTTGGATATTTATAATTTGTATAATAGGTGAGGGTCAGTAATAATAATATAACACTAGTTGGTACACTAGTGTGTACATTAATTGGTGCATGCAGTACCACTGAAATAGCACATGCGAGATAATATTACCCAAAAACCGCACTGTTCCAGAGGATAGATTGTTTACTATTTCAAGTCGACTTCAATTAAGCAAACCAAATTGATAGGAACCATTTTGTTGTGACATTATTGATAAATACATTTCACCCAAAAAAACTAACGCAAATTGTTTGTTAATGCGTCCGTGAGAGCATCATGTTTTGTTTGCCAAATAAGTTTAGGAAGGGAATATGTGTCAAAAAAGGATGATTGACATAACACAAACAAGAAAAAGGCCAACTTCATGACAAAGCCAAGCAACCAACTCCTTTGGATTTAGATTAGAAAAAAAATAAAAAATAAAATAAGTGATAAAAAGTTGTCCACCTCAGCTTGTGTTTCATCATGTTAGGTACCCTTAAACTAATATTATATTATTATTATTTAGTTAAAAGGATTATTATTGCAATGTATTAACAAACGGTTGGCCTATACAGCTTAGATGATTAGGGGTTGTTGGATTGGAAAGATTAAGGCTAGACACAATGACAATGCTTTAGAGTAACAAAGACTCATCTTATTACAACTATATGTGAAATAGCTTAGAAATGGGTTTTTTTACCGAACCCAAATTCCATGAAGTTGTATTTTCCAAAAAAAACTTCATTAAAATTGTATTTTCGTAACAGACTTCAAATATAAAAGATTTCATTGAAATTGTGTTTTATAATACATCTTCAGATCTAAAGTCATGTTTGCACACAAAACAAGAAGAGCAACGAAAATATGTTCAAAACTACTTAACTTTAAAATCACAAGGGATTAGTGCAAAAACTCAGCCACAAAAAAGTGACTAGAAAAAAGAAAACAATATGCACCATACCACAACATATATAACATAAACACATGTCACAACTTTTCTCACAAAAAATAATTCATAACAATTATACTATACCCCTAAATTTCATTTTAGGGTGCACGCCATAAACCTGACATTCTTAATTTTACCATAAAGGAACATAACACATCACATATCCCATGTCACAGAGATATTGTAATTTTCTTATGATAGGTGGTGTACAAAGTAGTATTCTCTTTTCCAAAGAAAAATGACACGACCCCCACTGGCCTGTGATTGGCCAATTTTTTTTTTTTTTCTCTTCTCTTCCAATTACCAACCCCATGTGTGTGTGGAGGGTGGTGGTGGTGGTGGTGGTGGGGGTGGGGGAGAGTCGGGGTCTCAATCAGGTCTCTTTTCCATAAACTAAAAAGAACACCAAACACAAGGCCTTGTGCACTCTAAGATTAGTGCTGTTCAGCAAGATAACTCTAAAGTGACAGCACCTTTTTAATAGGTGGTCATAATCAATCTACTTTGCTTTACTCTCAAAGGCACTAAAGTACATGTGCCAGACAAAAAAATGAAATCTTTCATATTAAATCAAAAAATTTGCACAAAATATAGGGCCACTACTACAATTAATAAGAGGGCCATCATAACATCTGATAATGTAATGTCCAATAATTAAAAGGTTCATTAAATGAAGGCTTTAACCTGATGCACCCCCTGTGCTGTACCTACCCCCCCTCACACACAAACAAACAAACAAAGATCTAATAGAAAACAATACAGAGCCTGAGTAAAATCAAAGCATACAAGCTAGGAGCTTTAAGTAGTTCCATGAACTACCATAATAGGAAACCAGAGGAACAAGAATATAAAGCAAAAACTCCACAGAAAAAGTTTCAACCTTTCCAATCAATATGTCTATAGGTAACCCAGTAGGCTGATTTTTCAGATTATTATTTTATAAAAATTTACAATTTATTTATTTATTTATATAATTGGGTAGAATTTAAACTTTCTACTCAATTTAGGGGAAAACATGTTTAAGCACATTTTTTTAATGAAATAACCTATAAGCATGATGTTAACAATTCTAGCAAAACAGTTTAATCACATATTTATCAAACATTTATTTCTGAAAATGCTTTTGCAAAACACACATTATCCTAATCTGGGAATAAAGCTTAAAATAACCTAGTTATGTAATTAAGTTAAAAAAAATCCTAATTAGGGAAATGAGCAAACCCAATAGTACATCAGACTCCTGTCAAAGCAGGGTTTAGAGAGGGCACGATTTACGTAACTTTACCCCATTTTGGAGAGGCAGTTTCCGTGACTTCAACTTGCAACACCAGAGGAGGTCCAGGACACTATTGGCAAGCCTAGGCAATGTACAAAGGCACCATAAAATTAGACCAGCTGATAATTATACCAGCTGATAATAGAGCAGAAGAGGGCTGGTTTGTTTTGCTAGCACAGTAAAGATCTATTACATCAGTTAGTTTTGGGCTTCAGTGAAGCCACCAGATGACAATAGAGCAGAAGAGGACTGACCTGTTGTGCCAGCACGGTAAAGAACAAAAGATACATCAGTTAGTTTTGGGCTTTAGTGAATCCAAACCTAGTAATGATTTCACTTGTCCCCTTGTCCACAGGGACCCAACTCCTGCTAGATAGTCGCCCCTTTCCCTCTTTTTACAGCCAAGTAGCGGATGAAAGAATGGAAATTACAGAACAGGACAGTGAAGGGCCGCAAAGAAGACAAGTAGCAAGCACCAGCGTTTCTTAGCCCTCTAACTTTTCTATTATATTAGTAAAGACCTGTGCTAGCACGCCCCTTTCTCTAATAACAAGCTAAGTAGAAAGGCTTGGGGACTATGGGAATGGGATTCATTCACTTACATTCCAGCTAGCACTACCAAAAGCTCCGGTCTTAAACACCCCCTACTACTGCTATGAAGCCTTTCCACGGGTCGTAGAGTCACATTTCCCACAAAATTCCTTTTTAAGTCCATGCCTCGTTTTTGGAGTTTAATTTGCAATCAAAAACTGGGTAAAACAGTAACAAGATTACTAAGGCTAGAATCACAAGAAGCACAAGTGAGAACGATGCAAGGACTAGTGAAACTGCCAAAGAAGCTAATATAAATTTCTGGAAGGAATGAGTTTCCCAACCTAAATTGATCAATACTTAAGTCTCATACTATAATATAAAAAATAATAATTAATACTTTATCCTGACAGGCTCAGCCAGATCTTTTCACCCTACATGCATACCACAAAATGAAAAAGCAAAATCAGAGGGACAGAGAAGAAGAATGAAAAAGCAAAAGAGAGCAACTATCACCGAAGATAGGTTGGGCATGCATACACTTCCACTAAAAGTTAGTTCTAATAGCAATTAGAGCAGTAGGCTTAGTCTGTATCAAACAAGCTTTCACACAGCAATATGAGATAACCACCATGAAAATGATTCCATAAAAGCAGGTAGCCTCAGGTATTTTGAACAGAAATATCTGCATCTTTTACAGAACAACAATTCGAAGTGACAAAACCCTTGCAGGATTCTGCAACTTATATTATTCCCTAGATTACAGGTGATTCAGTATATATAAATACTAAAATTGCATATTCCTGCTCGATTTCTAAGTTTCAAGTTCTTACTGCTTATAGAAGCTACCTAGAGGGCCTTTGATAATGTTGGTGTAACCAGACTGACCATAAATTTGCGATTTTTTATTTTTTATTTTTTGATCAACCTAACTATAGCCTTGTAATGTAACCAAATTTCAGCATATCCTTGATACAACTTGAGGAATTGACAGTTGTGTTGTTCACAAAGAGTGGTGCATCAGAGAAGCAACCCCATAGCCATTTAATCAGTAATTGAGGGTAAAGCATCCGACATTTAAGTTGCGCTATCCCGCCAACTACTGAATGAAGTGGACAATTCTAGTTGTACAACATACAAAAAAAGAATTTCTTTCATATTATAAGAAAGGTGTATACACAGAATATTCCCCACTAAACATAGAGACTCTTGAACAGAAAACAATTCGTTGAAACCTCCACTTAATATTTAACCAATTGGGGTTTCACTATGAGACCAAGGGTTCAAGTCTTGCCAATTGTAAGATTTCCCCCTTCCCAAACTACGACCTCCTCCAATGTACCAAAAACAAATCTCTCCCTAATAATTAAACAAATCAGAAAAGTAGATGAGCAGCATGCTATATGAACTGTCAAAAGTACAAAGCGAAAAACCAAAAACAACAACAAAAAAAACATATACTATAAGCATGATACAGGAAAAAGGTTCAATAAGCTTGTTAAACACAACATTTGTCCTAGGTACCTATATGGCTTCACCAACTTCAATAGATAGTAATCTGCTGCATAACCATGGTCCAGGAAGCATCAGAAAACACCTAAGGCTCGTCATCATAGGGTGCATTTGAAGCAGGCAATGATGGGAATACAAAAATGGGCTTTCCATTGATTTGAAACTCATCCAGCAGAGAAGCAACAGCAGAGTGATCATGCCAATTATTTCCAGTCAAGTCTACATGTTTAAGTTTCCCTAGATAATACCAAGTACAATGAGGTCAAATCCCAATATTCCATACATGACATATATGGAAAATTTAATATTTTATTTTCCTAACATTCTAGGATTAATCTCTCTCTGTGCAATTGTGACCACAAATTGGATTTCATTTTAAAAAAAATAAAAATTGAAAGTCCCATATTAAAGGATGACTACACACCTTCAATGCTAAGTAAAGGAAATGTAATTATACTTTAATATGTCTGAGAATGCCTTCACAAGCATTTTGAAATATGATAAGCATCAGTCAGCTTATTGTGCAATTGGAATTTAAGACGGTGATGCAACCTTACAAGTCCGATGATAAGCGGATGACACCTCAAGACATATGAAGGCTTAATTTGTAGAAACCACAAGCAGGTAACACAACATTCAAATAAGTATTTAGAGTCCATATTAAGAGGTTTTATTTAATACATGCGTATATTGGGATTTTTTCTAATTTCAAGCTTAAGAGAATCGATTTAAGGTGTAACATGTAACTGGTTAAAAGATTTAATTTGAGATGTAATTTCTACCTATGTTAAGGAGGATAAGTTTTAAAAGGTTAAACTCCTGAGATGGTGGTGTCCAGTCACATCATTTTTATATGAGCAAATTCTTTTAAACAGCATACATTTATAAGCAATAAATGTATGATCTTAAATAACATGACAAAATAAACCAAGATGAATGCTATTTGAGAAAAAGTAAATGTTATCAATTTGTAAAAAAGTAAGAGCAATTAATTAATCTTAATGCTCTCAAATTATTATAAAATTTGGACATCAAGATCAACATCACTCTAGAATTTAATGGGCCAAGCATTGTTAATATATATACAAAAATAAAAAACACTCCATATTTGAAACATGTACCTTTTGCAACTTTCAGGGTAGAGCATATTACTGACAAGGATTCAGAAGGCATAAAATTATAGCCTGCATTGACTGCAACAAGTTCTGGAGCCCGTGGAATGAGTGTTGTCAAGAACTTTGCAGATCCAATCCCTCCGCGGTTTTTACTATACAATATTAATCAACAAGTTTATGTTTCAGAAATAAGCTACAACACAAGTTCTGAAAAAGTCTAGGCATGAGTAGAACCTCATGTTGATGTAGGCAAGCTTCAAATCTTCTCCTATTTCTTTCTGTAGTTCCAGAAAGCCAGATGAACCAAGCCCAATATCTTCAATATCCAGTGCTTGAATACCTGTGCCCAAAAATTTTCCCAAAGGTGCTCCAACTTTGCTGGAGGACAGCAATATCAGAACCAATACATCTGGAAATGAAATAACAAGAGTGGAAGTCTAAACTCTGTAGACTGAAACTACATAAGCCAGACTAACCTGCCAAGGCCATTTTCTCCAATAGATAGAGAATCCAGTGGCCTCTTTAAAGTTGAAAGAACGCCTACAAGTTGACTCACTCCATTACATGAAAGCTCGCAATTTTCCACTTTCAAATCAGCAAAGTGAGAGTCCCTTTCAGACATCTCAACAAAGTAGGGGATTAAACTCCTGAAAAGTCCGGAACAAGTTGTAAGACTGACTGAACTGGACAAAACCTTGTCCCAACTCAACAACAAAAAAGAACATATCACTATTTTCATTAAAATATATGAGGAATGAAAACTCAAACTAACTTGATTCCATCGTCCTCAAGAGGATTGTCACTTATATCCAGAATTTTTAAGGTAGGCATATGAGCCAAGGCATTTTTAAGACTCTCTGCATCATCTTTGTGTAGATTATTCCCCCTGAAAACAAAGAAGTAACCTTGTCATGCACTAACAATGTTTGAAACAGAAGAAAAAATCCCCTGAAGTTGAAATTGGATTTGCAAGAAGAAGTTTGCATTTTTTATTTCCTAGGTTCCTAACTCGTAGTAATAAAATAGAATCATGAGCATCAAGGGGACATGAAGGGCATTCATGTCACAATTATTTTATAAATGAAAGCCCTTCATTATGCATTCTGTTGTTCACAAGTCTCTTCACAATAATCCCATGAGTTCATTGTCCACAGAAGACACAGAGATTATACATCAATGGGGGATACCTTAGATTGAGCACACTTAATGATTGCAATGACTTTCCTATTCCTGAAGGAGACTGGGAGCAACTTGAGGATCTCCATCTAAAATGAGAAAGCCAGCCAGAAATCTGCAATATTGCAATAAAGTTTTATATTGGTTTTATTTTTGTAATAAAAAACTCAATAGAACATTAAATAAAATGCATTACTTACATTGTTTTCTGAAAGGTCCAGGATAGATATACCAGATGCAGTGTCAAGGAGGGTACTAAAAACCATTTTTACAAAATTCTGACCAAAATGGTTGTCACAGAAGCTTACCGAAGACAAGGACTTGCCACCAAAATGCGATGAGCTTTAGTAGTTGCAAACACTCCTCTGACCAAGTGAAATGCAACCTGATGTCCATGATGACATATATAGTTTAACGAAGCTTATGCACATATCACATGTTCAGGTTCTCACTGAACCAGCAGAACTGCACTGCATAAAGCACTGGAACAGAAAACCACAATATGTAGAAAAGTGAAAGGTGCAATTTCTAGAACTTAGATGGTTAAGCTAATCTTGGTTGTTTCCCCATACACGCTGTTAACCTCTGTCCTTGATTTGGTCTTCATCTTTATCCTTTTTGCCCCTCTCTCGATGACTCTAGTGATAACAAAACCCTCTCTTAAAACCAACTAGTATCACTAGTTCTCCAAGCCCTACATTACTGGTTTTACACTGTGTCTTTAAACCTATTCAACCCCTAAAAGAACCACAAATCCTGACCAACCTTGAAGTTCTTAAACTCCAGTAGTATTACGCCAAACTGGTAAAAAAGCAGAAATAAAAATATTAAACAAACAAATCCTTCTGTAATTTGTGACGCTAAATCCACAACATTAGATAATGCCATTTGATGCTTTATGCGATGGAAAAGCTACCCTATTTGAATAAACATATATACCCTGCTACATCATCCTTGAAAGTTTCACATTTTTTTTTAATAATAAAAATCAAAGAAAATTTTATTAGAGAACATGCCAAGGGGGCACAATCTCCAACTTTTTCTTCAGAAAAACAATTGTATCATGCTCCCCCCAAGTTGAAAGCAGCTCTAATGGATTGCTGGGAATTAGAAATTGAACATTTCTGCAATAAAATCTTCAAATGATAATGAATAGTTGGTGAACCCAGCAACTTGAAATTTATTTATTTTTAAAAAAAAAGAAAAAGAAAGAGAGCAAGCTTGATGTCACGCTAAGTTCAGTCAGCCATGGATTACATTAGCAAAAATGTTATATCAAGCTTCGGACAATATGGAACTGGAACTTTGTTTTATGCTCGTAAGGTTGTAATAGATTGATGACCATACAGAGAAACAATTTATTCCACTAAGCTATTTTGTTGCTGTATTCTCATATAAAGAAGAGAATTAGCCCAGCAGGAAGAGTGTTTCCTCACAAAAGTAATCAACTTGAATGTGAATTATTATTGACCTAGCAAATCGAGTATGACTCCCCACTCAAGCAATTAAAACTTCCAAATATATGACCAAGTTGAGAGACACCAAAGCCAAAAAATTAGAGTACCCGGACACACCTTCCCGATGATAAAAAAGATGCTAGTCCAATCGGCAATGAAAACTGATTGGTTTCAAGAAAGCTTGATGTCTTGATTGAGAAGTGTTCTATTACATGTGTTTGAAGATCCTTCACGTGCAGCGAATCACAAATTGTATTCACAAAAGTGGAAGAAAGCTTGCAGTGAATAAATTCAAGTGATTTTAATGTTTCTCTGTTCTGGTTCAAAAGTTTGCATAATCCTTCAACCTGTGAGATTTACATGGTAAACAATAAAATCATCAGTCGGAAGACAGCAATCAAGTTAACCAAATTCATTTAAACAGTTGAAAATGTATGATCAAAGGGAATTTTGAATGCCGTTGACATTAAATAGTTCTGCTTTTCTTTACTGTCCAAAATTATTTAATTCTTTTATGACATATGAAACAAACTTTATTGGCATATAAGAATCAAGTTATCAATGTTAAGGATCTTCTGATCATCCTTCTCATGATGAGACCTCGGTGATCTATTTATGAATGCCTCTAGGCCTTGCAAATGCCCATTGCCAAATTCTGCAAAAACCTTAGCCACATCATGGCAACCAAACCCCCCCCCCCCCCCCCCCCCCCCCTTTTTCTTTTTCAGGGATAAAAACCCTACTCTCACCCAATTTCATCACCACAAAACTGCCCCCTGTTGTGACGACGGCAAACCTTGACCAAACCAGATCCCAAACGGCATCACTAAACAAGCGTACGATCATAGTTCACCATGAAGCGCCTCTACCAACACTGAACAAGCCCAGCTGAGCTCATAGTGACGGAGCCAAAGAACTCATCGCACCCCCTTCCCCTCTCAACATTTATATAATGTATAGATTAATTCGTTTAGCAAATTCCGAGACATGCATAACCACAATAATAAAATTTCAGCAATTGTAGAATGCTAATTCTTTCCTTTATTATTATATAGGCATAATAAACTACATGCTGAATTCAAAAAAGGTTAAAGGGGCTGCCAAAAACGCCCTTCTTACATTGAAACCATTTTGCCTATTGGTGTTTCAAACTCACAGGTTTAAGAACAAAAACAAAACAAAGCATCATTTTTCACACCATTCTGGAAACCTTCAATTGGTTATTCTGCAGCATAGAGTCAGCAGGTACTGAAAAGAAAGAGACATGCGTATTTAAGATTGTTGGAGGACAGAGAACTGACAAACAAAAAACCATGGCAAAGATTCATAATCATACACAAATGGGCCACTAACCACAAGTATGCATGGGCTGGTTGGCCCTTTTTGTTTTGAGGTAACTCAGCAAACCAGAAACAGCTTCAAGATTCCTAGTTCATTCTCATTGTTTACCATTGTGCTTGTTTCAGTTGTTAAAAGTCACTTAATTTTATTTCTTTATTCCAGAAGTTCTTAATTTCACCACACAAATCTGCCGATATATATATATATCAATAAAAAAAATAGCCTAGGCTTACATGCTTTTTGGACTTAATCCACCGTAGTTCCAAGCCTTGCAGGTTACTGGTCCTCAATAAATGCTGCAAAAGGATAGTAATTAGAGATACAGAGAGAGGTGGTGTAAATTAACAGCCAAAGTTATAATAAACATTAATTTCCAAAGCTTTTACCCAAAAAATAAAAAATAAAAATCCTAAGCTATACCTTCTGTGAAAGACTCCTAAAACAATTCATTCAAGTCGATTAAAATTAAATTTTTATTTGAATCATTTCAAAAATCTTTTCAGAAATTAACCAAGTTTCAACTCCACTTAGGCAATATTAAAAAAGTTAAAACATTTAAATTCTGTAGAGTATAAAAGATTCTTGTCCAAATCTTAATTACAGCAGGAACATAAAAACTGAGAAGCAGAAGCAGCAAAATACTTTCTTCCGGTATTATAATACCAAAATGTAGTACTTCGAGCATGCAACGTTGTCCCAATTTACTTCAATTTTTTACAAATACTAGAGAAACACCCACTTTATGATCTTCATTGGACAAAACAGACAACTTATTCTAAGATAATAATTCTCAGTTGTCAATTGAATATATGATTTTCTAATAACTGCAGAAGTGATATTCAAGTGAACAAGCTGGAACATAGAAGTATGTAATAACTTTGAATTTTTAATGTTCCACGACACACAGAATTGTGAATACCTAATAAGTGGAAAGCTATAGATTGTATACAAGGCAGGAACAGGCATAACTAAAGGGACATTTTCTTATGTATTATGTGCCACATATCATTCTCCAGCAAATGTTCTTTATCAAGTTGGCATTTTAAATTTCTGACATCATTATGCATTTATTAAAATGTGCAGAAGGTTGCTTCCAGCAGGAACAAGAAAACAAGAAACATGAAACATGAAATTTTATTGACCTATGATGTTTGTCCTTCCTAGATCTTCAATTAATCATTGAAAACTCAGGATCATTTGGTTCATCCTATAGCTTTTGTAGTCATCCTTTGCCAAATAATAGATTAGAAAGAAGATAAATATATAAACATAACTGAATCAAAAGGTAAGCAGGCTTTTATCAAAATAGACGCAAAATGCTTGGTGCTCGTGGACAATGGAAAACTTCACACAAAAAAAACTAAACTACGCCCAGTTTAGTTCACATAGATGTTCAAAAATTGAGTTTCTGAAAGATGAATTGGGAAAAAACCCTTCTATGTAGAGTAAGTAGAAAAACAGATTTAAGTAGCAAACTGCATTAAATTACTTCAGATACACCTAATCTGACAAAATAAACTTTGACATCAGACTCAAGAGTAAACACTTTCTGCTTTTTGTAATTTTGCAGAAGTGCTGACATAAAATCATATTCAAATTGATTTAAGAGACATAACCACAAGAGACCAACTAACACAACATTGTTTGACCAGGATTTTCTCCCATCTATAGGATGTGTAACTTACACAAGTTTCTGCAACACAGAGTACACTTTGAAGTCTCAGACATCTGCATGACAGAAAAACATGTTGCAACAACCTAACTCTTCAAGTACCCAAAAAAACCAGCAAAGTAGAAAAGGTTTGCAGGTGAACAAGGGTAAATGGCATGGTACAACATACTGTGCAACTAAGTTCACTAAAATGGTTACAAATTACATTGTTTACGATAGGTTTATGCTCCATTACCAAAACTGAAATGATATGTTACCTGGCATAGCAACCAAACTGTTGACAGTGGTAAGACAACTTTGAGTAGTCGCCTCTAAAACAACTCGTCGGTTCTTCATAACCAATGGGTTTTAGGATGGTATCTGTGCAGATCAAGAACTACATGAAATTCAAGATTTTTGTGAAGTGTTTGTCAGAGAGAAGAGGTCCTCCTTTCTTCCATTTGGTATGCTTAGAAAGAGAAAAGAGGGAACCTGCGAGAAGCTCTTCTAAAGTTCCTCTTTGGCCAAAAATAATTTCCACTCATATGATTTACACAGGCACATATAAAATAATATAAAATAGATGTGTCTATATATAACATGTGCACATATATATATGTGTGTGTGTGTATATATATGCTTGAGCAAAGTAGGTTAAAAAGATTGTTCAAGCTCGCTAAATCCTTTTTAACCCCTTGTGGTTTTGGCCTAGAGCACTTTACCCCTTGACATTTAAATGTATACAAAATCCCTAATGTGGTTTTGACTCAATTTGCACTTGACCTCCCTACCAAAACTAATTTCTTCAAAATTGACGAAAATTGTGCCACACACCCTATTTTGAGAGTTGGCATAAAAATAAAATAAAAAATCGAAGTCAAACTCCAGAGTGAAAAGACAATTTTGCCTTTTTTTCATCTTCCCATTTCAAAACCCTAACCTAAAAACCTTTAACACTAACCCTAATCCACTCACCACCATTGCCACTGCCGCCACCCCTTGCCTTGCCCTCCCTCCCTCCCTCCTAAACCCTCCACCCCGGCACCCACTCTCACGTAGAACCACCCCTTCGGCTTCTTCCCACCCCCCCCCATACAGAATGTCGCAGATCTGCAAGTTTTCAATTTTTATTTTTATTTTTTTGTTTCCCATGTACTGTTAGGAGTCAACAACAAAACAAAGTTGTGACAAGCACCAAAATGAATGTGTTGTGTATTAAATATCAAAATCTATATGTATATCTATGGGTATAGGTATACTGTTTAGTCATGGGTGATGCTATTGGGGTGAATGAATCTGGGTGTGGTGGGTTGAATATGGCGGTGGAGGTCATGACACAGTAGAGAGAGGGGAAGACAAGATGCAGTGGGAGGGGTATAAATGTCTTTGCATTTTCTGTTAACAATGTTAACTTTCCACTTTAGACTGAACACGTGTGAGGGTGAATTACATATTTTTAAATGATATTGGGGTGAAGTGCTTTGGAGTCAAACCACAGGAATAAAAATATTTTTGCCCTTTTTTTAAAAGAACAAGTATAATATTAAAGCAAGCACCACCTTACCTGGAATTCTTACTTCACCAATACAACCATCAAAAGTTGGGAGCAAAACTATCTCTGCTGCTTCATCTAGGCAACTGTTTTTCAGGTCAACATAACAAAAGTGCTGCGAAATGAGTGAATGTAATGAAAAAGTGTGTTTGGTTTCAATTTTTTTAATTCAATTTTTTGAAAATTGAATTTTTTATTTTTCATGTTTTTTTTATTTTTAGTAAATATTTTTACAATTGTAAGCAAATTTTTTTCTTTTTTAGACACACCTTACTTAGATGTATCTAAAAAGTAAAATATTTGTAAAAAAAAACTTTAAAAAATCAATAAATATACAAGAATATGAAAAATGTATTAAATTTTTATTTTTTTTTTGTTTTGTTTGGTATTTAGTGAATTTTTTAAAGATTTTTTCATAAATATTATAATAAAAAAATTTCTTAAAATATTAAAAAAATTCAGTGAAAACAAAAAAATATGAAAAACAAAAAATTTTGGTAGCATTTGGTAGAGTTTTAAAATTATGATTTGAGTATAGAAAATTTATTTGGTTATAAGTTTTGAAAAGAGTTTTGAATTGAGTTTAAAATGAATGATGTGGCATATGATATTTGATTCAAAAACTTACAGTTCATAACCAAACGCACAACCCAAAATTTTATTCAAAGCTCATAAATTTTTTTAAAAAAATTCTGAATTTTTTTTTTATTTAAAATATAAAAATAACAGGTGTAAAAAATAAATAAATAAAATGAACACTGTTCCGGTCAACCGGCAGGACGTCCAGGGAACGTTTGGGGGATGACCGGTAGACATGTTTTGAAAAGTGAGTGTGGAATCAATTTTTGAAAGCGCTAACCAAACATTACACTCAAACAAAGGGGTGGAATCAACTTTAAAAATCTTTACCAAACACAGCCTTCAATTTTCTGAAAAGTGAATCCTGAGTTATGAAACCAAACAAGCTGATAATCTCTAATATTTCAATCAAATCAAACCGGCATACTTCTGTAAATGTGCTTCCCAGTACATCTGTTGCCAGTCATTTGTCAATTTACATTCTTCTACAACTTGTTTTGACAACCAATTTACTGCTCGGTTCTGCCTGGCAGGACGAGGCCACCGTGACTTATATAACGTTCTCCACACTGTATCAAAGTTCAAATATCTGCAAAAACATTAACTCTACAATTAGACCTGTCAAATGTACATTTGTCGATTGAATACACCTATTCTTTCAAACCTTTTGCGTTTTCTCTGATTTCCAAAGCAATCATTTGCAGATTCACTATCATGCCAGTTCTTAAATGGCCTGCACAAAGAAGAATTAAGTTGTCTTACTAGAATAGCTTCACATTTTTCACTACTTCTTTTGAAGTATATGGGGATGACTGCATTAAACCACGAAGATACAGAAAGTGAAAAATGAATAACTCAAACACAAGGGCTTTGAATCAGCATGAGTTTCAGAGTAACAAGAGCCACTGAGAAGTATTTGAAAAGTACTATATGCAAATTAAATTACTCGTATGCGTTTCAATTATGATTCCAAGGCTGATGAAGTCACCACTTATGAAAAACTTGCTCAAACAGTCAAAGTAGTCAATAATTTCAAAAGATTTAACATGAAAAGGAAAGAAAGAAAATGTCACCCATTGGAGCTTCTTAATCCCAAGATGAGAACAAATACACTGAAAGTGTCTCTCCCTGTTCAATCTTTAAGTGTTTTGATTAGAACAGGAAGACAAAACTAGAATGCAAGAAAAATAAGTGAATATATGTTACCCGGTTAAACAAGAGAAGAAAATAAATGGAGCCCTTTAGCCAATATTCCACAAACAAAGTCAGAAGGTAAGTAATAGGAACCAAGCACAGGACGTGTAGCATGAGATTTAAAAATGTCGACTAGCTGCAAAACTACAACAGACAAAACTACTAAACCAAGCTTGTATATGCAGCAACATAACAGACACAACTACTAAACCACTACGTGGCCTCTCCTACATGATCAATTTAGGACATCCATATGAACTACTTAAATTGTAGAACCCTTCAAATTGTACATTCAGCAAATGACTAAATGGGCCACAAAGCCAGAATCTCTTTATGAAAAACAATACAAACTTTATGGTTGAGTGAAAAAAAAATCTTAAAACTGATGAACTTTAGTGACTAAATGTTAGCAGTGCAAAGTCATAACACCTAAATAAATAAAATCACATCCATTCTAATTTAAATTAAAAACCTGTGACACAATTCCAAACAAATATAAAACTCATGTACACAGATGTATAAATGAATCAATTTTATCTTTACAAAAACTAGTATATGTAATTAAGTGAGGAAATTAGAGTGAGTTTTTTAAACTGACATTTGTTCTTGTATCTTTTGCAAGGCCAATGGAGGTAAAAATGTCAGCAAGCTATCAAATAAATCCGATGGAATTTCATATACATGCGGTGGAAGAGTATCATCATCTGCAACCATATTTTAAGAAAAATAAAATTAAATAAAATATAAAATGAGAGAAAAAGAGAAAGAATAGTCATTCGAAAAATTACCGCTAAGAATTTCTTTCTTAATTGCAACCATACATAAAGTATACAGAGATGGAACTTCACCCATTCTTGAAAAAATGATCTGCAATTTTGCCAGAAACTTCAATTACGATTTGAACTCAAATTTACAAACAAGAATCAGAGAAAAAGCTATTACAACATCAAAAGAAGTAAATTGAACAATTGAATTGCAAACTAGGTTACCTTTCAAGCCATAGATCGATATTCTAGGGCATATCAAGTTTACCAAACAAAACCCTAGATTGCATCCTCATCGACCACCGTCAGAGCTGACCTATGTCTGGAAACCCCGCCGACGAAGAAAATAGACGCTAAGGGATTGTTTGGGTGATCTATTTGAGTTATGTGACACTCAGTGAGATATTTGGTAAAAATTTTAATAGGTTATACCCTTGTTTGGCATAAATTAAATCGAGTTCTTTTTTATTAAAATAGTTATAAAAAGTTAAAATAAATTTTAAATTATAATTATTTTATTTTTATTTTTATTTTTTTATAAAAAATTTAAAAATTTATCTCAAATAAAAAATTTTCATCTAAAATTAAAATAATTGAAAAACTAAAAAATCAACTCACATTCCAAACGCAGCCTCTAACATTTTCCGATCTATTTATATCATTTTTTTTTATCATTTTATCCACTGCTCTTTCATATTGCGCACAAAAATAAAATTATTTATAAAAAATCAAAATAATTAGATCATCATAAATAATTCATAAAAAATAGGTTGATTCGCGCAGATCAACCAATACGACGTCGTTTCATAAGATCACAAAATCGTAGATTGTGTTTGGTTTAATTTTCTAAAACTTATTTCACTATTACATTTTAATGTTATGTTTGATTTAAGTTTTCCAATCATGATTTCAAATTAATTTCAAAACATATTTTGAAAACATGTTTGGTAAACTAGATAGTTTTTAAATTTTTTGTCTACCCGGTCCTCTGCTTGGACATCCTCTCGAATACCCAGCTGATCGTCTAAAACAGTACCTTTTTTTTTTTGTAATTACTAATCACCACCTGTTATTTGGAAGAAAAAAAAATTATAAAAGTATTTGTTTTTGATATTTTTTAAATATAAAAATTATTTTTTAGACCAAAATGACAAATTATTTTTTTAATTGAATTTTAAAAAAAGTTTGATTGTGAGTTTTGAATAGAATTTTCAGTAGAGTTTTAAATTGTGTGTTTGGTTATGAGTTATAAGTTTTTCAATTAAGTTTTGAAAACTATTTTCAAAACTTATAATCAAATAATTTTTCTGATTTCATATATCACATCAAAAATTTAAAACTCTTTTCAAAATTCATAACTGAGAGGGAGACTTGCGCCGGACAAGTATGGCCGAGCTACGGTAACGCGGGTCATAACAGACCTTGCGAGAGCCAGGCTATTTCCTCAGTCGTAGTGATTCCTCGGCCCGTCATGCCCGGCCATGCTAGATTTGTCGATCGGAGCGTGGAATCAGGTGTGTGCCAGACCAAGTTGTGATTTGGCTAGGCATTCAGTTAGATCCGCAATGGTGCTTTTGGACCGAGCCAAGCACAACCCGGAATGAATTTAGGCCGGGGCGAAAGCCGGCATGCCGCACGGCCAGTCAGCCCGGAAGGACTGCCTTCATACAGCTCGGCCTGAGAATCATTGTTGTGTTTCTTCCCAAGGGATAGATCGGTTATGGTATCCCGGTTTGGCGGGCCACCTGGACTAATGGTGTGATGGAGGGGAAATCCACTCCTGGCACGCGTCAATACCGTTTGGCAATTCCACGCATACTGTTTGGGGGTTTTAGCCTTTACACGCGTAAGGTAGTGAGAGGAGAGCACTGTCACCTGTCCAGGGAAGGACAATAGAGGTAGTGCGCGCATAATCCCTGAGACTGCATGGCCAGCCTAGAAAAAAGAAGAATGGGGGACGTTGGAGGTAAGCAATTTTGAACAACCCTCTCTCTTTCTAAAAAGAGCTCTCTACTTCCTCTTCAAGTGATCTGACTTGATCGTCGGAGGGTCTATCTGGCGACAGACCGCTGGGCAGCTCACCGTTTCTCAGTTTCCAGGTCAGACATCGTTACATGAAGCTTGAGTTCAAGGAGTACGGAAAAGCAAAGGATATTTCACCCCCGTACAATTGGCGCCGTCTGTGGGAAAACTTTGATATTCAAACCTTGCTCTTCAAGCTTTTTCGACCGTTTCAATGGCTAACAACGACGAAACTCCACTGTCTGTCGTTGATGGTGTCACACCAGAGTCTGTTCGGCGGAGAGAAGGCCCCCCAACTATTCCTGCCATGGCGGGCCTAGAGACTTCTTCGAGAGGTGCGCGAGACAAACGCGCAAGGAGTACTGATCGCTCGAAGAGTCCAGAGGGCCGTCGACGGCGAGGGGATTCGCATGCACAACACCTGGAGCACAAACTCAAAGATCAGGATGCCCTCATTCCCAAGATGGCGGCTGAAATGGAGGTGTTGAAACGCCAGATCAAGGGGAAGGGTGTTATTGGAGAGGGCAACCTCAGTGAGCACACCCCGTCTCCTCGTTCTGGCAGTCGCCGCCAAGAAAGGACGCATTCTCTCTCTATCACCCGAAGCTATGGAGTCGGGGGCTCCAACCCACAGGTGGGCAAATCTCTCACTCGCGACAGCACCTACCGTCTCTCACGCCCATCGTCGACATCGCGATACTATTTTTCCATCCGTTCCAGAGACCTGAGGGATATGTTGGAGGAGAGGGCTCGCCGTAGGAAGACTCAGAGATTGCCGGCGTTGCAGAGGCTAAGCTCCCAAATCCGTTGTAGTGAAAAAGTGGCAATGCCAGCGCCCAAAGCGGTGGCTCCAGCGCTTGTGGACAAAGAGCTGGCGAGACTTACGGCTACGCCGCTGTCTCCAGAAATCGAGAGTACACCACTCCCTGCCAGATTCCACCAGCCTAAGTTCACCTTGTACGACGTCAAGACGGACCCGTACATGCACGTGAGCCATTACCGGCAAGTAATGGTTGGACACCGGCGCAATGACGCCTTGATGTGCCTCATATTCCCAGCAAGCTTAGGAGAACTGGGCCTGAAATGGTTCGAAAGGCTTTTGGAGGGGAGTATTGAGGGGTGGCAGCAAAGGATATTTCACCCTCGTACAATAACCAAACAAACTTTTTTCTTTTCAAATCATAATTCTAAAACTCACAAACTCAAAATACATCTCCATTCTCAAATCATAATTCTAAACTTTACCAAACCCTACCTTATATTTTACTGTTGGGCCGGCACAATATGGGCTAGAAATACAGAAAGGCCCATGCATAAACCGACCTAGTTTGATATTGGACTTAAAATTTTTGTCCAGGCCCGATTTTAAAATAATGGCGTATTCTTAAATTTGGTTAATAAAGTTATATATTAAATAGAAAATAAAATTTTAAAAATTAAATATTAATCATGTTATTAGGTTTAGATTTTCAAAATTTACTTTTCCAAAAATTAATTTTTTTTTTTTGTGTTTTTTTTGTTTCTATTGATTTTTTTTAATATTCAAAGTAATTTTTAAAATTTTTAGATACACCATAAATACACTTAAAAGTATAATATTTGTGAAGAAAATCTTTAAAAAATTCACTAAATACCAAAAATATAAAAATATATGAGAATTTAGTACATTTTTCATATTCTTGCATATTTATAGATTTTTTAAAATTTTTTTTAGATACATCTAAATAAGGTGTATCTAAAAAAGTAAAAAATTGTTTAAAATTTAAAATTATTCACTAAAAACAAAAACAAAAAATTAAAAATTAAATCTTCATAAAATTGAAACAAACATACTGGGTAGTTTTTTTAATTGATTAGGCACAAATACTTGTCATTTACTCATTATATCTTAAGTTTAAATTTTGACCGATGCATTTTCCCTCACAAGTGCATTTTTATGAAAAATGTTTGGGGGCTTTAATTTTTGTGGCTCAAATGGTTCAAAATTGCCAAAACGACGTCGTTTTGGCAATTTTGATGTTGTTTTGTACTCAAAACGACGTCGTTTTGGCAAATTCGAGCCATTTCAGCCACAAAAATTAAGACCCTCTACCATTGCTGCATTTTTATATAGGCACTAAACACACAATAATGATCGGGTAAGATTGGGTCTTAAACATTATTCTCAAGTGTGACCCATTTTGTAGTTAGGTCTTTCTCTCTTTTTGAGAATTCTTTAAAACTAACAACTAAAAATTTATTTAAAATTTTTTTGGTCAAATTATTTTCATATTTGCCAGGAGAAGTGCCTCTATAGTGCTACAAAAATTTATACATGTATGCAAACATTTAAAAATATGAGTTTTATGTATCAATTGTTTATAAATATAATGATATCATTTGTAAATTTTATGCGTGGTTTAAGAATAATAAAAAATTAACATATAATTTAAATGAACTTCTGTAACAAATTTATATTTAATATTTAGTGAAAGAGTATCCAACATCACCCGTCTTTTTTATTTAGGGTGAGGTCACTAATTATAACACAAGCCGAGTAAGGAGTTGTTTAAATTTTATTTGAAAATTTAACAATCTTTTAAGATATGTTTAAACTTCAATTATTCAAGAGTTTCAATTAAACTATTATGAGATGAACTAAATTAGTTTGGTCTTTTATATAATTCTTTAGTATGAATAAATTTATTGAGTTGAATTTAGATATGATGTTCACATGTCTACTGTAAAAAAAAAAAAAAAAAAAACCGTTTTCTACTGTAAAAAAAAAAATAAAAAATAATTGTCCTCTCTATTGTTTCGGTGATAATTAAAAATAAAAAAATCTATAAAATTTAAATTATACACATAGAGCACCATGAATGTGCTTTCTCATTCTTCGCCAATTGAAAGTGAATATGTACCAAAAACTACTTCTACGGTTGATTTTGTATTCTTAAACTTATTAAACCAATATATATATATATACTAGCGTATACACATCTTCTCTAATAAGCCAAGCAACCTGCTAAATTTAATTCATTGGTTTCATATTTCATCAAGGACCAACAAAACTAAGGAGTCGTTTAGCATTAGCTAATATAGTCAACTTTTTTGTATTGAGACTTTTTTAGTCTCGTTTGGTTTTTGTTTTGGGACTTTTTTGACTTTTGTGAGAAAAAAAATGTAATGATTATGGGTAAAAAGTAGTATTTTGTCTTATTGACTTATAAAGCTTATTTTGTTTTTTTTGTGCTTTTTTAGCTCTAATGAGAAAACCAAACGAGGGATAAGTACATTTCATCCAATACAAACAATGCATAATCAAAATGACTACTCAAAAGCATATAATGTATAGATATATATATAGCTTAAAAATAGTAGATAATGAGTCAATTCATGGAGTCCATGGCCATGATAGTGCTTAGGTTCATGGGATTCATGTAGCGGTTGGAGCCAGTCATCATCTGTTGGACTATGATTCTGTTTGCCTTTTCTGTTGGATGGAATGGATCCCAAAAGGCATAGACATTCCGGTCGGGACAGAGGTTGGAAGCACGGGTACATACTCCAAGCCCATTGTATGGTCCTTGTCCACAACATGCCACCTTTGATGTTACAAAACCTGTTAAATTTACATCCAACAAAGCATTATGTTTAGCAAACATATATTTGAAAAAAATTGCATTCAAGTGGGAACAATTTAAAGTAATTACACTTTGATAAGAATTGAGTTGGAGTAAGCGAGAGTTGTGTTCCCATGTCACAACTTTCACTTATATTGGATACAAGTTCACTAGCAATTTTGAGCTGTTTCCCATTTAAATGCACTTTCCATTATGTTTTTTTAGGGTTAGGGAACGAACCAAAGGCTTGGGGGTTACTGATGAAGTCAGTGCTCATTTGCTTTGCATTAACAGCTATGAACACATCAGAGCCGAGCTCTTGGTTGAGGGATTGAATCATCTGGACGAGTTCTGGGTTGAAGAGTTCAGTAGCTCGTTGGGGCTCCTCCGCGCACTGCCCATTGGTGCTTCTGCTGGCTAAAGAAGACGGAACACAACCTAGTGGCCCACTTCCGGTCACCATTACCCTTCGGGCTCCCAATTTATATAGCCTCTGTAATACACAGGTATACCACCTTTAGTCAGAAAACCTCAAACTACTGTTAAATTCTAGAATTCACTTAGTATGTGCTAACCTTTGTTCAATTGTAAGTAAAGTTTATTTATTTAATTTTTTTAACAAATCTAAAGTGTTGGCACTTTAGATTCATTTGGGACTTGGAACATAAAAAAACATATATGCTATGTTTCAAAGTCAGATTTATCGAAGGAAGGATAAACAAGAAAAGAAAAGAAAAAAAAAACAAAAAAATGAAGCTAACAAAAGCTAAATTCCTCTCTTTTCTTTTGTATGGTTGGATTAGAAAAATTAGAAGAAAATAAATCGGTATGGGTAAATATATATATATACATATAATTTTTGGCCACTCAAAAAAATGAATAAATTAATTTTATTTTTGTTTCTCTTGACAATTCAAACACGCTATCAATATTCTAGTAATTAATGCAAACAGTTATGAGAGACGGGACACATTTTTGTCCCCAAGGCTCATCTAAATCAGCGGCGCATGAATGCCCACCACTTCACTTCCGAAACTAATGAAATGAAAACAGTAATATTAGGTATCATGAAAATTTTTTTATGAAAATAATTATGAAAGTTTTGTAACCTTTGAAATAAAGCATCGCACACTAATCAAGGTAATCCAAGGATCATAACTCTTTCATGATCATTTTCATGAAATTTTTTTTATGATCCCTAACTTTTTTCAAATGGAAATGAAATATAATTATTTTTTTTATCATATTTTCTAAATCAGAAATAATTCGATCAATATGTGCTAGAATTTTAAAAATCTGACATCAATATTTATTAATGTCATATGGGATGTTTTGGGAAAGTGGGTTAAAAGTCACTTCCTACCTTTTAACTCACTTTTCTCTCCCACAAAAAAATAAAAAAAAATCAAAAAGTAACTTTTAACTATTTTCCTAAAACACTCCTATATCTCAATCAATTCTTGTCTAATATATGATCATATCAATATTTATTATGATATCATTATTTAAACTATGAAAATCATAATGCTAATACTGTTACGTATCTAAAGAATTACCATTAGAATCTTTCGGTACTCAGAGATAAGATATCGGGAGAACTCAGGAAGAGAGTATTGGAGCCTTCTGGCAGAATATGGGGTGAAGAAGTAATTGTTGACGAAGTCGTTGCCTCCGAGCACGATCAGAACCAGCCCTCCATTCACCAGTCGCTGGGTTTCGGCTGGCCCAATGAGCGCGCTTACCCGTTCCTGATAACGCTGGAAGTATTCTAATTGTTGGCCTATCCTTATGAT
Source organism: Camellia japonica (assembly GCA_030407325.1). Classification (NCBI taxonomy): domain Eukaryota; kingdom Viridiplantae; phylum Streptophyta; class Magnoliopsida; order Ericales; family Theaceae; genus Camellia; species Camellia japonica. The sequence goes on along the minus strand of JAPPVO010000003.1, from coordinate 33,307,275 downwards.
GTTTGCCTGCCTCCCCCAAATAAATAAATAAATAAATTGTGTAAACATTTCGAGAAAAACTCTAATATTATGGGTTGTTTTGGGAAGTTGGTAAAAAATTGGCTTTTGACTTTTTATCAAGTTTTTTGGCTTTTTTGGAAGTGATTTGAGAAGTTGGTAAAAAGCTGACTTTTTGCTTTTTAGTTTAATATTTATTTATGGTGTCAAATCAAATTAAAATGACCAAAATACCCTTATCCAACATAAGAGATTTATTTTTTTATTTTTTTTTCATAGGCCCTAATTTGTAATTTTACGGCTGCGTTTTTGGCACTTGCCAAATGGATTTTCTGGCGTTTTTGACAGCCACGTTTTTAAACATTTTTACTATGTTCCCAAAATGGCACATAAAAAATTTCATCAAAATGATGCGTCAATGATATTATTTATTTTTTAAATAAACAATCATCTTGCACCACTCTGGGTTGCACACATTGTTATGTATGAAAATTCAATATGATGAGACCATAACTTTGAGGCATTACATGCTTAAATTGCTAATAAGAGAAAGTAAAAAAACTTGTTCGGAATGATGCGACTAAGATGTGAGTTAGAAAATTAAATTAGAGGGGACATTTATTAATTATAATATCAAAAATTTTTACAAAAATATTTCACGTAAGTTTTTACGATTGATTTCGAGAAATATTAAAAAAATAATGTTATTTATAACTAGTATATCATGGATAATATAAAAAAATATAGATATAAATCTTAAAATAAATTATATAATGATAAATTATTTTTTTATACATTTGATTAAAAATTCAATATAATGGTAATACTACGTCATCATTAATATGTGATATCACCAATTAATGGTAAATAAACACATAAATAATGAACTTCACATGTCAAATATAATTAACAATTCAATAAATTTCATATCTTTATAGTGAGATTACTTATACTTGTATGTCAATAATAATGACATCACCATTACATTCAAAATTTTTAATAAAATTTTCATAGATAATATGATTTATAACAGTCTCTTCATTTTCAATCAAAAACATTATTATTATTCTTATAATTTTTAAAATGTGATTGGCATTTCTTTTTAATAATATTTTTGTAATTTTTTATTTAAAATATTTTTTTTTATATTTGCACCGAAAAAAAAAAAAAAAAAAAAATCCCAAAATCTTGGGAGACACGTGACCCCTGGTCCTTCCGCCCTCCGCCACTGTGTGAGTGTATCCCTTAAAACAAATGAAAATGCCTTTTAATGGTAGTACTATATACTCAAAAAAAAAAAAAAAAAAAAAAAAAAAAAATTTAGTGGGCTGATGTGAATGGCAGTCACAGTTAGCAAAGGTTAAAGCATTTAACAATTTTAGCCAAGTATTTAAATGTCCATTGGAACTATTTTTGAATGGTATGTGTGTCAACTGACCAACCCCTTACTAATTTATTATTCACTACAAGTTTTTTTAGAGATCATTTTCCAATTTAATACATCCAAAATGCATGAAGGAAAGGAAAATGGGATATAAAAAATTTAACATTTTTTTTTAAAATTTACTGATGTGATGCATCATTATGAGAATTTAGGGTATGTTTGGTTTGTGTTTTGAGATAAATGTTCAAAAAAAATTTTAGGGAGAAAGTTTAGAAGTTTTTTTGGTTTGTTTGGTTGTATATTTTGAAAATAATTTTGGAGTTTTGGAGTTTGGGATGATTTGATATTTTGTTGTAGTTGAGTAGATATGCGTGAGAGAAAAAGTGATTGAGAAGGAAAAAGGAGAGAGAAAAAGTGATCGATTGATGTGTAGGAGAGAGAAAGTGATTTTGGAAAAAAAATTTAAAAATTTTCTAACCAAACAAAATTTTGAAAATTTTTTCAAAAATTATATTTTGAGAGTTAAATCAAACAAGGCCTTAGTGTTTAAAAACAGGACGCATTATAAGATGAACATTCTAATATGATGGTATATAACAAAGATCACAATAATTAATAAATAAATAAATAACTATAGAATTTATTAATTTGTACATAATTACTCATTGAAGAAGTCAAACATATGCCGTTTTGGGAACCAAAACAAAAAGCCACATTTTTGTCAAAATGTCCAAAAACGCAAGTGGCAAAAACGTAACAAAATTGGTTTGGGAAGTGCCAAAAACGCAAGTGTGAAATTACAAATTGAGGCCTATGACCAAAAAAATAAAAAAATAAAAAAATAAATTTCTTATATTGGGTAAGGGTATTTTGGTTATTTTAATTTGATTTGACACCATGAACAAATATTAAACTAAAAAGCCAAAAGTCAGCTTTTTATCAACTTCTCAAATTACTTTCCAAAAAGCTAAAAAGTTTGATAAAAAGCCAAAAGTCAACTTTTTATCAATTTCCCAAAACACCCAGTCTCATTAAAGAAGCAGCTGTTACCAGAAAATTGACAATCCATATTGTTCTTCTTTGTAGGTTCAAAACACCCATTTCATGTTTGAACAATGAATGGAAGATATAAAATTGTTGATCACATGCAGTCTGTGCATATATAGCCACTTATTCGGAACTTTCTCACCTTCTCTACAATGTTTTTGCTAAAGAGTAATGTTATTATCTCATGTGTAACCACTACTCTTGGTTTGGCAATATATTACAATGGTCAAAAAGTATCAAAAAATAAAAAAGTTAAAAATTTATTTTCTCTCTATTTTTTTTACTTTTTTTTCGTAAAAATTTAAAAAATATTCCAAACGTATTAATTTTTTTCACCTTATATTTTAACCAAAAAATTAAAAAATTATTAAAATAGCCTATTCTCAAACTAAGTGAATTATTAATTAATCAGCAATGCTAGGTATCATGAAAAACCTTTCATGAAAATAATCATGAAAGCTTTGTGACCTTTGGATTACACTTAGAATAAAGCACCACACACTAATCAAGGTAATTCAAGGATCATAACTCATTCATGATCATTTTCATGAAAATTTTTTCATGATCTCTAACTTTTCTCTTAATTAAAAACCAATAATGTTTTGATACATAAAACATACTTTAAATGTTGCATAAAAAAATCATAAATGTAACATTATTGCTTTGTAAATATACAAATGCCTTCAGTGAAATGAATATCTATACAAGTAAATTGGTTCAACTTACAAACTGAACTCCGGTGTCGTTGAGGATTCCGATTCCAGCAGAAGCAAAGTTTGCACCCACAAGTAGTTTTTGTCCGTCGAGCTCTGGGTTCAAGTATGGCAATGTGGACTCAGAGCCGAGTTGTTCACCTTATGACACACATTATTCGTGGTAAGTTCTATCTACAACAAACACATAAACTATAAAAAAAACAAAAACACTATTTGTATATAAATTATTGACAAAATAGTTCACAAATAAGACACTAGAAGAAAGGCTCCACATGTGAAACCCACTTTTAGGCCCAGCCTCTTGTGTCTTGTCTGCGAATAATTCTGTGAATGATTTATGTACATGTAGTATAACTCTTTCTCTCTCACACACATATATAAAGTGAATTCAGAAGAGAAGAAAGTGAAATGGAGAAGTTATACTGATGATATCGGGGATGTTTAAGCCATTGGAGAAGCGGCCGGTGGGGCGGTGAGTGGGATAATCGATGCCATAGGGTGGCGAGTCTGCACGTGCAGTGGTTAGTAAGTAGTTGTTGTTTCCATTGTCGACGAGCGAATCGCCGAACACGAAGAAGGCTCGAGCGGCCTCTGCTTGTGGTGTAGTTGTGCTGAGAACTACCACTGCTAGGGCAACAAGCAAGATGGTTGAAAAAACTGTAGGACTAGACATGGTAGTGACTTATGTGGGCACTACTTAGGACCTCTTATGTGAAAAGGGTTGGGATGGTTTTATATATAAAAGGGTGTTTGGATAGTAAGGTTAGTAGTTGAAGATTGAAACCCTAATAAATGGCCTCTAGCACTGGCACGCATGATACTGTGTAGGGGACCAGCTAAGCAAGACGAGCAAGTTGAAATTTAAGTTGGGTTGAACTGAATTGAGAGAGAGGGAGAGTTTTAAGTAGGCAACATTAACACCAAATTTGTAAGGCTATTTACAACTTAGTTTGAACAATTAAATCATAAATTCAAAATTCCACTCTAACTATGACCGTTTTTTAGGGATCAGACGGAACCCAACCCAGTTAATTAGCAATTCTAAGGTATATAAATGAAAAATAATTAATGAACAGCTTAGTCTAATTGTGTGTCTAGGCCTTATATAAAACTATAGAGGAACAATTAATGGGGGATAATTAAGTTGAGGTCAAGAACATACCGACCACCGAAGTAACCCCTTTTACATGTGACACGGGTAAGCACATAAAGGATATAGCCCACCACTTATGGCCCAATACATAATTCAAATACTAAAGCTCAACGTTGCTGGAGCTCAACGTGGCATTAAGAACTAATGACATCTAAACACGTGGCAAGAGAAGGACAAGCTACATAAGCAGATAAAGATCCTGCAAAGTTATTGCACTGCATATTAGTTATTAATGGAGTTCCTTACAGCATTTATTGCGATAACCCCTACCCGTCGGGACAGAACGGCTTCACCATGAACAAGGTAAGTTAGAGCATAAACTTTCGGCCAAGGTGACAGGTCGAAAGGGATAACGAAATGATTAACAGAGGATATAAGCAAGCATCGAAGATAAGGAAAATGTTAAGCTTTCTATCACTAATCTATCTCTACACTCCATCTCTTTTTCTAACTTGCTCGTCGGAGGATTCACTGGTAGACTCCCCGTTCCCGTTGAACTCTTGTGTAGGTCTCTCTGTGGGCTTGGTACCTCGGGCACTAGTTTGGGAAGCGTGGATCAATCCGACCCGTTCCATCTGGAACACGTTGTATCATCAGTTGGCGCCGTCTGTGAGAATCCTTTTGTTTCGCGCGCCAGTTGTGCTCATTGTCGTCGGAGACCCCTTTCCAATAACCCCTTCCTGCCACCCACCAAGGTAGATGGTCACAACTAGATTCATGACTTCTCACCACAATGTTGCTGACCACCAAGCCGACCCTCCCAATCCAAACAACCCATCGCAGTACTTCACAGAACTTACCAATAGCATCAACCGCTTAGCAGAGCAAAACTAAGCCCTGATCAATGCTTTGCTTCAAAGAGACCTTCCCATCCCTCCTCCTCCGCCTCAAGATATCCCACCCAACCAAGAACGAGCCCCGAGCCATCCTATCCAACTGCCCTACCCACCCAACTTGGAAGGCTTGCGACCTCCTCCCCCAGATATGAACCCGCCACCCTAGGCCATACAACCATCGGTCTAGGCACCCACCCCCGAGGGAGAGGCTAGTAGTGTCCAGCCTCCGCTGCATTCTGGTGGTGACAACGTCCCTCTTTGGGATGCAGAACTCCGAGCCATGAAGCTCCAGCTCCAAGGAGTCATGCAGAACATACAGAATAAACCCTCGACCACAACCAACTCACCGTTCGTTGCCTCCATCAGGGACAAACCCTTACCTCCTAAGTTCAAAATGCCCCCGTTCGACTCTTTCGACGGCACAACGGAGCCAGTCGACCATTTTGAAACTTACAGGACCCTTATGGTCCTCCATACATTCCCTAACGAGATCATGTGTCGGGCTTTCCCCGTAACGCTTAAGGGGTCGGCTCGACTCTGGTTTAGTCAACTGCCAACAGACTCTGTCTCCACTTTCCAGCGCCTAAGTGACTCCTTTCTCAGCCATTTCATTGGTGCCTAGTGCCAGCGGCATCCGGCAACCCAGCTCCTTAACATCCGTCAGACCGAGGGGGAGTTGTTGCGCAGCTTCGTCACTCACTTCAACACCTAAGCCCTGCAGGTAGCGGAAAACGACAACAAGGTCATCCTCACGGCTTTCATGGCCAGTCTACGATCATCTGATTTCCTTTTTTCCCTCTCCAAAAACCCCTTGACCTCCATAGCAACCCTACTTTCCAAAGCCCAAAAATACATGAACGCCAAAGATTCCTTAGCCGCCCGACAAGATCCTACAGCCAAAAACCCGACCCCTAGAGAAAAGAGAAAGGACTTCGAAACCAGAAACACCCAGTACACTCACCAAACACCTCAGTATACCGACCGACCAGCCCGAGCTGACCGGTCGGCGCCAACCTGACCGCCCGGCCGGTTCGAACAATACACACCCCTCAATTCCCCCATGGAACAAATCCTGAACCAGATCCAACGAGATTATCCCCTAAAATGGCCCCAACCGTCACGGTTTGCTTCCAACCGGTGAGACCAGTCCAAATACTGCCGTTTTCATCAGGACCATGGCCATAATACGGAGGAGTGTGTTAACCTCAAAGACCAGGTCGAGGGCTTGATATATCAGGGACGTCTCAGTCGGTTCACGGAAGCTTGCCCTCAACAAAGGCAAAGGACTGAACCTATCAGAAACAACCGCCGGCGCACCTCTCCTTGACAACTCGCACAACCTAACCAAGGTCATGATCGCCCTCCACAGCAACCCTGGGCATAAGGTAACCCTGCCCTCCCTGTTGGAGAGATCAGAGTTATTACTGGCGGGCTTGCTTGTGGAGGACCATTCAGTTCGGCTCAGCGGGTGGAACTCAGAAAAATAAGACAGGGCTCAGACAAAGAAGTTGTCACATTAGACCGCCTTTCCAAACAGCCCAAGCAGTGGATGGAGCCTATCACCTTTACGAAGGCCGACTGCACAGGCATCCGTTACTCCCATGACGACCCCTTCATCATCTCTGTCCTTCCCTCCAATTACAAAGTCAGATGGGTTTTCGTCGACAACGGCAGTTCTTCAGACATCATCTTCCTAAATGCCTTTCGCCAGCTCAAGGTCGGGGAAGAAAGTCTGTCCCTTCTCCAAACCCCATTGGTCAGTTTTATTGGAGATCGAGTGACCTCCATAGGCTTCATCGATCTTCCCATCACAATCGGAGAATACCTGCGGCAGACTACAAAGTTGCTCACCTTCCTCGTCGTCGACTGTCCCTCTGCTTACAACATTATCCTCGGCCGCACCGTCCTAAATGCTTTCCAAGCTGTCACATCCACTTTCCATCTTGCCGTCAAATTCCCCACCGACCTTGGGGTCTGCATGGTGAGGGGAGAGCAGACCGTGGCTAGAGAATGTTATGTCGCTTCACTTAAAGAGGTCAAGCTAAAGGAGGCTATGATCATTGAAGGACTCGACGTCAGAGACGAAAACGAGCTGGTCAGAGGAGAACCAGTGGAAGAGCTTGTTGAGGTCCTCATCGATTCCACCAACCCGATAAAAACAGCCAAGATCGGCAGCCAACTATCCCCTCAAGCCAAGGCTGATCTTACAACCCTCTTGACTGAACACAATGATGTGTTTGCCTGGACTCATTCTGACATGTCGGGTATTGATTCCTCCTTCATCACTTATCGTTTGAGTATCGAACCCTATTTCCGACCCTTCCGCCAAAAACAGCGCATCTTCCACCCGGAACACAACGCTTTTATTGCCTCTGAGGTAGATAAGCTACTGGCGGCACAGTTTGTCTAGAACGTGGACTACCCCAGGTGGCTGTCGAATGTGGTCTTGGTCCGTAAAAACAATGGTAAATAACGACTCTGCGTCGATTACTCCGACCTCAATCGAGCTTGCCCCAAAGACAGTTATCCCCTTCCTCGCATAGATTTGCTTGTTGACGCCACGGCCGGTCATCAAATGCTCAGCTTTATGGATGCTTTCTCTGGGTATAACCAAATTCTGATGCACTCGTCTGACCAGGAACACACCTCCTTCATCACCGATCGGGGAACCTACCATTATCGTGTCATGCCATTTGGGTTGAAAAATGCCGGAGCCACTTACCAACGGTTGGTCAACGCCGTCTTTCATCATCAGATAGGCCGGAACATGGAAGTATACGTCGATGACATGCTAGTCAAGAGCAAACTCTCCACTGATCATCTGGCTGACCTGCGAGAGACCTTCGGCACCCTATGAAAGTATCAAATGAAGCTCAATCCGAAGAAATGCGCCTTTGGCGTAGGATCTGGGAAGTTCTTGGGTTTCATGGTCAGTCAGCGGGACATCGAAGCTAACCTTGAAAAGATCAAGGCCTTGATAGAAATGTAGTCACCCAGAATGGTTAAGGAGGTTCAGAGGCTTACTGGCAAAGTCGCTGCCCTTAACCACTTCATTTCTCGCGTAACGGACAAGTGTCTCCCATTCTTCAAAGTCCTTCGGCAGACTTTCGAGTGGATGACCGAATTCGAAGTGGCTTTCCAACAATTGAAGCAGTGCATGGCCAACCCCCCCTTACTCTCCCAGGCGCTCACGGGTGAGCCCTTTTTTCTCTATCTAGCCGTATCGAGAACCGCAGTCAGTGTGGCCCTCATCAGAGAGGACGGTTCAGTACAGCGCCCGGTTTATTACATTAGCCGGGCTCTCAGAGGCGTAGAACAGAACTATCCATTGCTAGAAAAAATGTCCTTGGCCTTAGTCACCGCCTCAAGACGACTCCGTCCTTACTTCCAAGCCCACTCCATAGTGGTCCTCACTGACTAACCTTTGAAGAAGATAATACAACAACCAGAGTTGTCCGGCAGACTTATGCAATGGTCGGTCGAGCTCAGCCAATTTGACATCTCCTACGGACCTCGAACGGTGATCAAAGGGCAGGCTGTTGCCGATTTTATCCTGGAATTCACTAATCCCACTCTAACTACGGCCCCCCCGCCCCCGCAATCCCACATTGAGGCAGAAGACCCCCACTCTTGGACCCTCAACGTCGACGGATCATCCCGTAAAGAAGGTAGTGGGGCTGGTCTCATCCTCACCGCCCCCGAGGGTGGTTATTTCAAGTGTGCTCTCCGCTTCTTGTTCGACGCAAGCAATAATGAGGCTGAATATGAGGCATTGATAGCAGGTCTCCGCCTAACCAGAGACATTTGTGTCAGCCATATCCATTTTCTTGTTCAAAGTGTGTCTATCCAATAATTAATCAAAATTCATATTTGAGAAACCAGAATGCTACCATATGCAAAGTTCTCCAATTACCAATTAACATTACTCAAGTTAGCCTAAATTGAGCACCAACATTTTTCAGAGCTTGTCATGAGGGAGAGGTTCTTTCCACACACACACACATATATGTATGAGAAGTTGAGCACACCAACATAAATGTGTTTAAATTTGCAGTTACAGAGATTTACAGGCTTATTTGAATTAGACAATTATAGGATTTGACAATTACAAAAAGGGTAGTTTAAGAATAAAAAAAATCTGTGACATCCACACCAACATCCCAGTTGGCTTCATATAATAGTATAGATATATGAAAATTTTTAAGTGTACAAAATTTGATTATAGAATTAGATATAACTCTCTCACATAAGGTGAGATCGATTAAAATGTGTGATTTCTACCTCATGTGAGAAGGTTATGTCTAATTATGTGAATAAATTTTGTGCACGTAAAACAACTATCTATATATACATATGTTTTGGAGAAACATAAGGGTTCTGTTAATGATGATAAGTAACCTCTTACCATTTCCCTGTGCCCTTTGAATTTGTGGAGACTCTTATTTATGAGGCAGACTGAGGAAATCTATACTATATATTAAGTAAAAAGGGGTTTTTAACCTCAAGGCCTGTGGGAGTTTCAATATCCCAATCTAAATTTTTTATTTAAAAAAAAAAAAAACTCATCATGTATTGATTACATGCCTACATTTATTGATTCGGTTAAAATCTCTTGATCAGTATTTAAAATCCCCTTATACAAATAATTATAAATACAACTTGTGTATAGTTATTGCAATACCCTTTTTAACTTCTCCCATACACTATGGTTAGTGATAAAATTGTTAAATTATTTTTATAAAAAATCTTGAAAAACATAATTTATATATTAAAAAAAATTTAAAACAAATATAAATATCTATAATTATCCCGTGCATAGCACGGTGATAGGCTAGTTCTAGACAAGCTAATTTAGTAACTTTTTGGCTATTTGACTAAAATATGAGCTAAAAAAAACTAGTATATTTGAGATGACTTTTTGACTTTTTACGAACAGATGTGCAAAAAGTAAAAAGAAAAAAGAATTTTTAACTTTTTGATATGAATTATTAATTTTTTAATTAATTTAATAATTTTTTAACTAAAAAGGAGAGTTTCCAAACGAGACCTTGTTAAAGAGGCCATGTGAATGTATACATTTTAAAGGCCCTGTTTCCATATCTCTCTGTCTGTGTGTCTGTTAGAAGAGAAGCTCTAAACGTGGTTTTATTGATTGCCTCAACTTTACACGACAACAAATGTGCGTAGATAACCTACTATTTCAAACCCAATCAATAAGCTATTAATGTCCAAATACAGTACTATATACTAGGATATGTTATGTATATACTTCTCATTTTATTAGACCATAATAAACTCATTACTCACACCTGAGGCGAACTAATTATATACGTCTTTTTGTGTTATTTCTCTATATTTGAGGATTGATATGCCATTAAATGACAAAAAATTTCAAGACCCATATAATTCATTTAATATATAGTTGCCTGCATTTTTCGTTATTGAGTTGTTAATAAAGAAATAATATTCACACTTTTTTTACTCTCTGATGTTCTTTTTTTTTTTTGGTTATTTTATTTCCGACAGAAAAAAAGTGAGAATATTATTTCTCTGATAATAAAAGATAATTATATATATAGTTTTGCCCAAAAAGTGTATAAATGCCATCAACACTACATTCTATCTCCGTTTAAATCATACTTTCAAGTAGGAATTTGTGGAGATAAAGGAAATAGGAAAGTTTCATATTAGTCGCATTTGTTTATGATAAAATTGATGATATGCTTGTTTTTGAAAATAAACCATTAATGTTTTTTAGTGATAAATGTAATAAATTAAACAAGTTACGATTATCAAATTAACTTAATTTTTTGTGTGAACGATATATATAAAAATTTTTACAAATTAAACAATTTGAATATCAAAACAGGGTTCATGATAAGCGCACCCTCCAGTCCACTAAGTCGACTAGAGGGAAGCCCAGCCCATATATACCATGGGTTGATGTTGACCATCGGACTTTTCCCAAGTTACTAAGGGTTGGTTTGGAATGTTCTAAAAAAATATACTTTTTGACTTATTGGCTTATATGGATTGGGTTTGGGTTGGTTTTGATATGATGTGTTAGAAAGGTGATGTGATTTAAATAAGATGTGACTTAAATAAGATAGTGAACTTTTTATATTATTTAGTAGGTACCAAACTTGACCTAAAACGGAGGTGGAAAGGAGAGGACAAAGTTTTAAATGGTGGGAGAGTACAGTAGTACTCATGAGCCTCTGCTTCTTTACCTTAAAAGTCCAAAGAAGTCTCTGTTTGGACAGTTTTCTGTTTTTTCACTGGAAGTAACTTCCTCCTGAGGCTGTGGTGTGGAGCTCCGTGACCCCGTCATTATTTGGTATGAAATCTTCTTGATGCGGCTGCTTTTAATGTGGTGGTAGATGTTGTTGGGATTTGATCTAATTCAAGGCTGGGTCTTTAATGTCCCTCCCTCCCTCCTCCAAGTATTTTCCTGAGAAAATTCACCCTCTGTAACCCTACGCTTTTTTGGTTTGTGGTTGACTTTAAAAGAAAAAAGGGCAAATTATATTTCACAACTCCCAACTATAAAGTCATCATTTTACCCTGTCAATTTAATCCTTTGTTATCATTCTAATATGAAAGGGGACCAAAAAAATGGCATGTGAAAACCAAAATATTTATTCAAAGAAAATACATATGTGAATAAATTGTACATATCAGTGAAAAAATATGTGAGAAAAAATATATACATATGCCAATTTTATGATCAAATAAAAAAAATATACACATATCTTTGACATATATGTTTATCAACCTTCTCTTGGATGAATATTTTTATCATAAAATAAGCATGTATTTAGCTCATGTTACATTTCTATATATTTATTTTTTAAAGGTTAGAATGAAACAAATTAAAAGGTAAGAGGGATAAAATGTAATAATTTTTAGTTGAATGATGTAAAGTGCCAACCGCCCATACTTAAAGGGCGTAAAGTGAAATTTATCCTAAAAAATATATAACAACGGTGACGAATGATATTATAAATAAAATATGATAGATAAATGTGATTGTTGTAGTATAATTGATTATAATGTTACACATATTTATACTTATTCTTCAAGTGATAGTGTCATTCTTATAAATAGAAGTTGGGACTTTTCACATTAATGATTTCTAATCTATGTGTTCAGTGGTATTTTGATCATGAGTAATGAAATGTAAACAAAATATTTATACATAATTTCAAAACAGAAATATGACTAATTATGATTTTATCATTTCAAAATAAAAGATCTATTACTTGGACTTATAATTTCAAAAACACTAATATCACATTATTCTTGACTAAAAATTATGTACTTGATGTAGATTTAGTCCTTATTTAAAATATGAGATGTTATACCTTAACCCTGTGTTTGGTTGGGGGATTTGAGGATAGATTTGGAAAGGGAAAGGGAAAAGGTGTGTGAAATTAGGTGAAATATAAGCATGCTTTATTCACATTTCATCTACTTTTTCCATTTTCCTTTCCAAATTTCTCTCCAAATTCCCCAACCAAACACAACATAGAAGTAAAAGTAAAATATGAGATGTTATACCTTAAGGCATTTCAAATCACTTACTAAAATAAAAGTATTTTTGAAACAATATGCCCTCAATAATTATGATCTCCCATATTTCAATTGTGTGGGATGGAATACAAAGCAATGACATTTGTTGGGTTGTTCATAACCAAAATAATCATAATTAATACTACAATAGATACAATAAGTTAATACCACAATAAATTATAACTAAATATTACAAATTTAAATTGATGTGTATTATAGAATTCCTTGACTATGAAAAACATACCCCACATGTAGTTGGCTTCAGAGCAATTCATTACCCTACATAAAGCTTGTTTTTCAGCCATTAACTTCTCAAATACTTCAAGATTTGGTAAATTATGAATAGGAAAAAAAATAAAGATTGGGTAAATTAATAACTAATTTGGAAAAATAAATGAAAAAAAAAAAAAAACTCATATAATGATTTTCTCTTTTTAAATTTTTTTTTTTAAAAAAAAAATTTATATTTTTTTAGTGATTGTTTTTGTTACCAGTTTTTATTTTTTGATTTTATTTTTTGTTTTTTTAATTTTTAAAACTCAACCAAACTGGGTGTTGTTTTTCTGCTCTTGTATCAGGTGTAGGGTTGGACCATGGGCACACTATTACAACAAAACTTGTAAACCTGAATGGAAAATTTGGGCTGGGCCACATGAAGCCCCAAGGTCCTCTACGGGCCTTTTAGCAGATCCAGCAGACCCAAGTTCACAGCCCAAACTCGGGAAAAGGTTATTTTATTTTATTTTATTTATTTATTAATAACAACAACTGGGAAAAAGCTATGTCATCATCGCGTTACCATTATTATATAATTTAATTTAATTCTCATTACATTCATCTTTATCTTAAACCATTTTCAATTCTTCATTAAATTTTTTATTTAATTTGATTCAAAATTTGAGTAAACAAATTTATTTGAATGAATTAATACTTTCATCATTTAAAAAAGAAAAAGAAAAAATCACCTCCACTATTCCACTTTTTAAAATTTTTATCAAATTTAAATTTAATGAATGATTTGAAAAATTCTCAAATTGATAAAAAAAAATAAAAAAAAAGACTCCTTTAATTTGAACAACATTTGATCACATTGAGGCCTATTTTGGGAAGTGGGTTATAATCCACTTCTCAGATTATAACCTACTTCTTCTCTCACAAAAAAACTGCTTATAATTTATAAGCAGCATTTTACCAAAAAACTTATTATAACCATCTTCTCAAAATAGCTCTCAGTTGTATTAAAAATATGGTTAAAAGCTTTTTTTTTTTTATAAAAAAAATATATAAAAAATGTGAGAGATACTGTAAAATAAAATGGATAAAAAATGAAAGATGATTTTTACCTGTCTTCCCAAATTACCCCATTATTAGAGATGCTTGCACAAATCTAATATCCAAATAATTCATATTTGATTTCGAAGATGAGAGAGAGAATGCGTACACGATATTAACACAATTTTCTATATTCACTGATTCATTCATCAAATTGCTCAACTTAGTCAAAATCTTGATTGGACTGACTCACGATCTGATCAAAATGTACTATATTTGTATCTATCTATCCATCGTTATCTCTATCTCTTCCTCCTTTAGCTCTATCCAATTTATGTGCAAATAGGGTTTCAAAATCACATCGCTCATTTCATTTGAGTCTCGCCGCCAATATAATTATTTTGTGCTTCCCGCTCCCTCATAATTTCAATTTTGTGGGTTTCTTATAAGAAAATGGTCGGGAGCACTAAAAGTGGTACTCTAAACACTACTAATGATGTGACAGTGGGCTTCGTCCACTGCCTAAGCCTTGTTTTTTTTTTTTTTTTTTGTTGGTATTTTCAATACATTAGTACTATTAGTGATTTTTTTTTTTTTCTAAGTAGTATTCATTGTTGTTATTATAATGAAGTTTTTTTGCTCAATCTCGATTGGAGCCTCACTTTTAACTTGAAGTGGTTAGCCCAGACTCAAATTCAAGTCTAAATTTAAATCCAAGCCCAATTTTAAATTTAGGATAAATTATAAATACACTCATTAAAATTTGTTTAAAATACAAATAATTTTCTGTGATTTTAAAAATTACATCCCGTCTCTTTGAATATTTAGATAATTTTATTATTATATAAGAGAGTCGTTAAGAATTTTATTTTTTTTCAGTTAATTATGTTAAATAAAAAATTATGATAAGGGGATATTTGTAATTTTTTAAATTATAAGGAACAATTCACATTTTTAGCAAATCTCAGAAGATATATTTATAATTTATTCTTAAATTTATCTAAATAATTTTGGAACTTAGGGGCTAGTATTTGGATTGAACTTATTACCCAACTCCTCCTTTTTATTTATTTATTTTTTTATTTTTTTTAAGGTAGGAGCAACTCCTACTCTAATTAATAGATCCATACTTTTAGTATAATAATGATGTGATAACGATATGTAAAAAGTATTTTACGTAAAGAATATGTTACATGATTAAATTGATGTTTGCACATTCTTCCATTTATTATCTTTTACATGTTAATTATAGAATTCAAGAAGCGACTTTGTGCTCCGAGTCAAGGTAGCGTTCAATTATATTAAATT
Organism: Camellia japonica; assembly: GCA_030407325.1. Classification (NCBI taxonomy): domain Eukaryota; kingdom Viridiplantae; phylum Streptophyta; class Magnoliopsida; order Ericales; family Theaceae; genus Camellia; species Camellia japonica. The sequence continues at coordinate 33,291,990 of JAPPVO010000003.1, read as the reverse complement.
TTAATTTTTAATGTAAGATAAATAATTAATAAAAAGATACAGTGAAATCAACCACATGAGATAGGCTTTATATAATTAATTAAAATTTTAATATATATATATATATATATTTTTCATATGCTATCAATTTGGTGCCATTTCAAGGGACCCATGTGGGTTGTAATGCGCCGGTACTGGTTAGATATGGCTTGTTCATAAATGCATTTATGGGTGTGGGTATTGTGCTGTGTGTTGTGTCACTTGTTTTGGTCACATTGCAGCTGAAGTTATTAAGGTGTGTTTGCCTAGTTTTGGGAAGATTTTGGAGCAATGATTTATTCTATTTATTAATCGATATTTTATATTAATTTTTTAACGAGAAATGCTATGTATCTCAAATATCATATCAAATCTCTTACATAAGGTGAGACTCACACAAATCTACATGTGTGTGGGTCCCATGTGAGAGGTTTGGTAGAATATTTGGTAGAATATTTGGGATCCCTAACATAATTCTTTTTTAAATTTTAACTAAAAAATGACGGGTCTTATAGTCTAAATCAATAATTATTACTTCAAAACACCATCTAAACTTACTTCAAGAACATTAAATAATTTATCATTTGTTTCGTATCATTCTTTTGTCACTTTCGACTTTTTCCTCAATTTATCTTAACAGTGAACAACTAACATCGGCTTATTGTCCTAAAAAATAATTGAAGTAGTTGTGTTGTGTTACCATCATTTGGAATGTTGTACCAGAGATTTAGAAGTCGAAATTCTAACAATATTTGGGATTGATATATTTATCTATTTCGCTTTACAAGCAAGGCTTGATTATCTGCAATCAGAAAGAGAGGTCTAGGTTGGCTTGTGAGCTCAACATGGAACTCACTTTGGTGATTTGAGATGAGAAGAAATTTAAAACATAAAAGATAAAATCGATTGGAAATAGAACATGTAATCTCCTTACAAGGCAAATCATTCTTGTTGTCTGTTGATATAAATTTTCTACACAATTTAGATTTTTACTATGTTAAAAACACAGATGGTGTTTGTTAAGTGAGTTTTTATGTAGGTTTTTTTAGTTGTAGATTTTTATTAGATAAAATTTTTTTGGTGTTTGGAAAGATAGTTGGGTTTTTCTGTGGTTGGATGTGATGTTTGTGAGAGAAAAAGTGAAATGATTATGGAGTTGGATGTGATATTTTGTTTGGATGTGTTTTTTTTAGTTTTGTAAAAAGTTTGTCTTTTAGTGAAAAAAATGAGAAAAAAATTTGGAACCTAGGTTCCCAAACAGAAGATTTTCTTATGATGTGAGACAAAATATGTAAAATACATATGAAAGATTTGCCTATTATTTTATATTTATATCTCATTTTGTAAAATTTTTCCACACACTAGTCTTTTAACTTTTTTTTTTTTTTTTTGATAACTCAGGTATCTCTAATCCGTTAATTTTAAGGGAAGCCAGGACTAATCCTGAGGGCCCTGAAGTTAACGACCGGGCAAACCTCCAGTGGCCCCAAGGGGTGACTCGAACTGGAGACCTATAAATTTTATCCTCCAGACATTACCAATCGACCACTAGTCTTTTAACTTTGAATTTACAAAAGATAAAAAAGACTTGGATAGGGAATATCAAGACCTTGGTTTTTACCCTGGCTTTATTTGTCTTTTTATTCACTTCCATTTATACATTTGGTACATTCAAAAGGGCAACTTGAAAACAAACTCGAAATGATTTCATTCCCCCCCATGTGACTCTGTCTCTCTCACTCTGAGAGATTGTCATTGTCACACTGTGCTGTTCACCATATAAAAAGTCCCACACTCAGAGAGTTACTAAACCCAGAAAATCACGGAGCCAATAGGGGGTGGTACATTACTTGTATTTACTATTCGAAGGAGTAATTCAAAATCACAACGGCATTGTTCGTACACTCTCTCAAGGTCTCTCTTTCCTATGCCTTTAATTTAACGGCTAGTCTTTTGGCTCCTTTGTAGGAAATTCTCAATTAAACTCACAAGTATGTACCTGCTTGTTTATAATATTCAAACTCAATTCATTTGCCACTGGTTAAAAGTCATTCAAGATCAATAAGTTACGTTCATAAACCAGCTTAAACACATTACATATTTTTGTTTAAACAACTTATTATGTTTTACAAAAACAAACTAAACTAATTAAGTTTAACTTGTGATTAGCTCAAAACAAATCAAATTAAACACATTTTTTGAAATTCCATATCATATTTACGCTGTATTTAGTTGAGAAATTTAAAAAAAGATTTAAAAAAAAAATGAAAGAAGAAAGTAAAATATGAATAAAATATACTCATATTTTATCTAATTTCACATTTTTTTCCCTTTCTTTTTTCAAATCTCTTTCCATATCTCCTAACCAAACGCAACGTAAGGGCTCTAACCTTAGAGTCAACTCCATCAATAGATTGAAAACAAGGCTCAAACCTATTTGGGGGAAGAATAAATTCCACTCCACAAACCAACCGCATGTTTTTATATCATCAATTCCTAGAATCCACCAGAGTGAAAAAACAAACCCATAGTAAAGACAAAACACAGGAAGCATATTAATATTTTCATGTATGCTTATATATTTTTTTAGTGCTTCAGTCATGAATTAAAAAAAAAAACCCAAAATATATGGAAGTATAAAAACTTATGGATATGATAAAACAAATAGTACACATTTGCAACAATTTTGAAGCATTAAAAAAATAACCATGGTCGGGACCATCATCGTTGCAAAAGATTTTAATAATAATACACAAATAATAGTTATAAATTAAAGAGGGAAAAAAAAGAAAAAGAAAGAGAGAGATAAGATTAAAATAGAAGAAAAGCCTCATCACACCGTACCTGTCAACTCAACCACAGCCTCTTGCACAAGCTCTTCCAGCAACTTCCCTTCTATTTCCTTCCCAATATTATCTGTTTCCAATCTCATATGCTCAGCCCAACCCTTCCCAACTACCTCCTTCCTCACCACCCTCTCCACCACCAGGTTGTTACTGTCCCCACCACCATCACCACCCCAAACACACCTCACCTCGCACTCACTCGAAAACCACTCCTTCATCCGGTCCCACACCTCATCCACCAATATGGCTGATCCACCAGCCTCTGATATCCTGTTGTGGACCCCCAACCCACACGTAGTAGCCCTTGGGCTTGTCCCCGACCCATACCCTGTGATTTCCACTAAAGCTGCATTCACACAATCAAATACCAGCTTCCGGCTTGATCTCCTTTGCCTTCGCTTCGCCTCGTGGATTATCTCCTTGTCGTTCACTTCAATATATTTGTCTCTCAATGATGGGTCCAATGGGCTTTCGGGTGAGTGCCATCTGGCAAAAAATGAGTCGGACTGTACCTCACCATCGAGGCCAACTGCTGATAATAAGGTTTGGGCAAAGAAGAGCCATTCCCGTTCTACCTCCTCAGTTCCTTGGGAGACCGATGAAGGTTTCAGTGGGTAAGAAGTGGCTGTCTCTACACTGGACAACGACAGAGTCCGAGCCATTGATTCTATGGGTGGTGATTTGTCAATCAGGTTGGATTTAATAGAATGAGAAACCAGCTTTGCTCCTGTTTATTTTTATTGAAAAGGAACAAATTAGGGATGCATGGCAGCAGAAGTGCAATGAAATGTGAAATTTTCAGTACCAACACTTCGATATAATTTACCATGATTGTCTGGCTTGACATCACAAGACTTTGCTGTAATATTATCATCCTCGTCAAACAGTGGTTCCAATACTGAGATTGGACTTGGCTGGTCCAGGCTCTCACTAGAATTTCCAGGGACGACAGGCTTTGTAATGGACAATCCAGCCTGCAAATTTGGAAATAATTCCCATTAAGCTATAGGCATGAAAATTTCGATGTTCCATCGCTAGTTACCGCATGTTAAAGAACTACCACCAGACTTAAAAGCAACAGACCCAACCGTTTGACCAATAAAAGTTTCTGCAGACAACCCTCAACATGTCCACACAAATTTATGTTGGGGAATTTATTTTGCTCAAGAGTCTATGCACATCAACCATGTCATATTCTACCATCAAATTGTTAACATAATATTTTCATTTAATAAAACTGCAAAAATAGAGAGGATGAATCCATAAGAAAGGAGTTGTCAAGCACAGAATTGGGTGGCAGTTCAAATATGTTGCATTGTCTTGTTCCAAATTTTGAAAACAAAAAGGGCAAAGAAAGAAAGAAAAAGGGACTTTAAGTAAACATGTATCACAATTATTAATCCTTTTACAGTGCAAAAACAAAAGAACTTGTGTGTCCCTCAATGAATTATATACTGCATAAAAAACGCACATGGTTACCAGAAGTCAAAATAAGATTGGCTTACCTCAGGATAGATTATGCCCTGCTTTGGTCCCATGCCAACCAAATCTGGCAACAATGTTTTGCTCGATGATCCCTGTAAAATAGGCAACAAACCCTCTTCAATCCCAGTATCATTATCACATTGTGATGTTCCATCACCAAGTTTTCCAGGGGTGTGTGAAGACATTCCAGAAAACTTTTGAGATTCATTTTTGGATTGAGAAGCACTAGATTTTTCTTTACTAGATTTTTTATTCCTTGAGAAAAATAAACTCGAAACTTTCCCTTTGAATGATGATTTCACACTCTGTACCTTAGCCACCCCCTTGGGAACATCCATTTTACCAACCTCTGGACCTGAAACTTCTACATTTGGACTGCCCCCAAACACAGTAGAAGAGACAGGAACAGATTTTGACCTCAAAAGACTCCTAGGAGAATTACCCACATTTTCATCCAAATTCAAACCACTAGCCGAGCATGAAGCTGATCCCCTTGGCTCTTGTTCTTTATTAATGCCCTCTTGCTCAGATTGTACAGAATTTTTAATATCAGACAGGGCAAGCATCTCCCCCAGAGTACTAGAGCTTCTCCGTACATGTCTTTGTTCTTGACAAATTCCATTTGATGCCATCATGGCCCATCTTTCAGATAGCCGCTTCTTTGCTTCTCTACATACTGACGACTCTGGGGAACAAGATGCACGGCTGAAGGACGAAGAAGAATAAGGGCTACCAAACCTATTGATGTAATCCCATGAATGCCTAGAAGTTGGTGATATGACTTCAGAGTCACTGAGGTTCCCCGCTGCATATTCATTTTCAGATTTGTTAAAGGAACTTTCATCACCAATATAGCCATTAGAAAACACGGAAGAAAGCAAGGTTTCATCCCTTCGATGCCCAATCAGGTTTTCACGCATATGCCTTGTGATCTCCTTTGCCACTTCTCTTGATTCTTGCGCTTCATTATCTTCTGGTTCCTCATAAAATTCTTCACCATGTAATACTCTTGGAGATGAAGAAGGTAGAGAAACCACAGCCTTTATGTCATGAGGCTTACCAGGGCTAGGTTTTAATACAACTATTCGAGTAGGCTGAGTAGGACTATCATCGACTCGCCAATTAGGGGGGGAAAGACCAGTATTGCTTTTATCCCATCCAATCACCTGACCCGTGTGGGATCCTTTCTTTATCTGATTCTCATTCTTCTTCCCTGATGCAGAAAATTTGTTATTATCCATCATCTTTGAAGGTCTAAGAACAGTGATGCGCTTAGTCTCGGGAGGTGGGGAAACATGCTGCAAATCATACAGATGCTGAGAGAACAGGGAATTTGGTTCTTGCAGAAACTTAACGAATAAATCTTTGTTAGAACTTAGAACTTCCAACACATCTTGGAATTGTTTGGATTGGCGAAGTTTTTCATCTGTGGCTAGGCGTTTTGCTTCGATGAACTTCTGACGAACTAAAGCCATCTTTTTCTCATTTGTATTCTCATTATACCTTCCTTTCTGTGGTGATTTATCTCTTACATAACTTCCTTTCTGTGATTGCTGCCATATTTCATAAACATCCTTATACTCATTATGCGCTGGACACTGATGGATCTCACGTTGCATTTGCATGTCCAATCCATGTTCTTGCTGCCAATAAGCCAAAGGAATACCTGAATGACTTCGTGCATAGTCTCTTGAATGACTTCTTTGCGCAGCAGAATCAGACTGTTGCCGTGGAAGGGTATCAAGCCCCATCAACTTGGCGACCACACTGGGAGGATTATGCTTGGACTCCACTTCTTTTGACATTTCCTGGTCTATGAGCATTTTCATGGGTGTTCCATTTGATCTTCTATTTGAAGCATTTCTCAGCTCAGACACTATCTGCATGCCATCCACAAACATAAAATAAATCAGAGTAATGTAATAATATCGTAGTACAGATCTCAGTACTGAATAGACATCCTGCATAGATTTTAGTCAGCTGTGGACCATCATTACAACAACTTAGTAATAAACTTAATTTGTACCACTTTGTCCTCTATTGGATCACCAATAGGACTCGTCCTTGCTGAATCTGATTGGCTCCTTGAGAGTGGCGAACCTGTAAATCAATTACTACCAGGTCAATAAGGGCTATAATGGTTTACAAATGCAGAAGTCCAGCAAAGAGAAGAAGTATCATCAGGTTTAAACAAAGGAAATACATTAAATACAAAAAGGGAATAAGTGTTTTCCCAGAAGGTAATCAACATCAACTTCAATGAATTTAAACTCAAAATGGGCAGAGCAGACAAATCGCCAATGCAGACCTGCATTGTTCACTAGGTCAACAACTAGATGAAGGGATTTACACGCAAAATGGGCAGGCCAGATAGATAAGCAAAAGAAAACAAAAAAACTAGGATTATTGTCAAGATTCAACACTTCAAGAATACAAAGAGGTTGGATAATGACACTCTTATTATGAGTGCTGACAATTGCCAAATATTTCAGGTTAGTTTTTGACTTACAAGTAAAGGGATGATTTCATATAGTTAAAAACAAAAGGGAGATGATGCATAATAGTGCCCTCTAAATTAGTCTAGGATTTTATCTCTTGAAAACCTCAAAACTTGACAAACCAGATTGCTATCAACCAATCAACATTCAAGCATAGGGAAAATAACCAAAACAAAATTGTTATTAGCACACAGTTAAATTTACTGTTCCCTCAGGTCCTCTCAATGTTAAGATGGTTAGTTTGTTAAATAAAAACAATAAATATTTTAGTTCGGAAAAATAAAATAAGTTGAGCTCGAATATGATTAGCAAAGGAAATCACCATCATGATGTGGTTTGTCTGTGAGCAGCCTGTTTCCTGGGACACCTGTACTCAAATCAAAGAGGTTCACCATTCTTCCCAAGCATCCTGGAAAGGGTTTCTCAAGATTGCGAGCTCTTCCGTTCTGAATCCCGTTCATTTCAACACCTGAGATGTCATGTTTCAAATGTTAATTAATCCCATTTACATTTTCTCTTTTCTATGACAAAAATCAATATCATCAACAGAATCAACTAGCAATTTAGAAATTTAGCCAATACCCACCCCACCTTTTCAGAGAGAGAAAGAAGGAGCAGAAAATTAAAAAAATAAAAATAAAATCAACAGTAATTTTACATAAATGGTGGAGGGAAAGAGATGTTCATTTATAGTCCTGCAACAAAACATAAAAGCACAAGAAAAAATGGAAAATAAAAGAACCAAGACAAAAAATGACAGATTGAAATTACAGAACTGCTAAACAGAAGTACACACAAGAATCCGGATCAATATACAGAAGAAAAGAAAAGAAAAAAAAAAAGAAAAAGAGGATTACATTATGGAAATTAATGCGAGTCTGTCTGCGTAAACCTTGTTTAAATGCTCCACATTTTGCCCCAAGCAAGAGTCAGGAACAAGTATCAATTACATCACACCAATCTAAAGAACTTTAGCCTCAAATCCAGGGCTTGTATACAGAGATCAACCAAAGAACATCGAGAATCAACTAAATTAGCGGGCAATTGAACAAGATATAGACTCAGAGAGAGAGAGAGAGAGCGTATGGTCAACAGGCAAAGCAATTGCACTTTCGTAAAACCGCCTAGATTTATGATAAATAAGAAATAGAGACAAGACTACAGTGTACAGTGAGAATTCAGCATATCCACATGAACGTTCACATCAAGTGGTCACAACGCGCCTGAATAAACTCTAACTGCCTGAATAAAATCAAATGGCAAACTCAAACAACTCACTACATTCACGCAAATTGACCGATTCACACCAGAAAAAAAAAAAAAAAAAAACCCCTAATCTCCCAACAAATTCAAGCCCCAAACCTAACGAAAAAGCTGAATTGATGTGAATCAAAACAAACAAAACTCGAGATTCAAAATTAATTAAGTAAAAGAAGCTAAATTTTAAGTAAACCAAAAAAAAAAAAAGAAAAAGAAAAAAAGACAGTTCTGATTAAAACAAAAAGAAAAATCGATGTTCAAAAGGCTGAGAAAAAAGCGAATCAGATTCGATTACCTTCGAAAAGCGAGATCGGAAGAGAGAGCAAAAAAGCGAAAGTACTGCGAAGAAGACTAAAAGGGTTGTAGAAGCAAAAAAATGCAACACTACTACTGACATATAGCAAAGCAAGAATGAATTTAGAGAGAGAAAGAAGATGAGAGAGAGGAGATTGGGACCTTGGGAGGAGGAGCGAGTACGTAGAGAGTAGTGTAGTCGTGGCTGCGATAATGTCGCCGGAATGTGGCATTCCGATGGGGAATGTGGCCGGAGATTCGCCGTACGAAGCGGCTCTTAAAAAGAGGAGAGAGAGAGAGCACTCATCATGTGGTCATCTTCTATCTACCGAATACCAACTGTGTCGGACGTGAACTGCTTTTGTTTATTCTGATTCATTTATCAGTTTCGATTACGGAGAGAGAGAGAGAGAGAGAGCGAGTGTGTGCGCGCAAAGAAGTGAGGCAAATAAAAAAATACTACGTGCATCTCCTCGGTGGATTAATTTTTTTTTTATTATATTTGAGTAGAAATTATTTGAAAAATGACTTGGATTTCCAGTGGGGTACTGGGCGTCACTCCTGATTGATCAAAAAAAACTTTTTTTTTTTTTTTTGTTTCAGCCACTGTCAGAGTGCCATGTAGCGCTGGGGTCACTGGGGGTGCCCCAGCTGGGGGTCCGAATCACAGCTCAAATTATTTTTAAGAAAAATGCTTCGGACCCCCATTGGGGGTCGACCCTAGTGAGGTGGCATGCCGTGATTGGGCAAAAAAAAAAAACTGTTTTATTTATTTATTTATTTTTTGAGTTTCAGCCAGTGGGGGCTCGCCACCTCACTAGGGGTGCGACCCCCACTAGGGGTCTGCAGCATAGTTGTATTTTTAATATCAAGTGTTTTAACTGTGGATTTTATAATTTCATCAAATCACTGGTTGATTGAGTGGATAATCGATCAGTCAACTGATTAGTGTAATTTTTTTATAAATTTTTATCTTGAGATGGCCATTCAAGAGATATTTGGTGGTAAAAATCTAACGATAACAAACTGTAATTTGATAAAAGGCACATTAATCTTTAATTTGATAAAAGAAAAGTAAAATCTTGAATTTGATTATGGTTTTTGATGAACCGTTTAAAAACAAAAAGTAAATTTTTTTCATTAAATTTAAATTTGATAATAAATTTAATGAACCATTGATTGGGATTGGTAGTGAGGTGGGACCCACTAATATTGTGTTTGTTTTGAGAGATGGGGAGGGGATTGATAGTGAGCTCCAGATTATGATGGGTCTCTCCAAGGGAATTCGGATGGGCCTCCAGAACTTGATATTAGAAAAATAGTCCGGCAGACTAGAAAATTTTTATTTTTATTTATTTTTTATTTTATTTTTTACATGTCAGCCATTTTTTTTGAACGTTAATGTTTAATTTTTTTGTTTTTTTTGTTAAGTAAAAATCATTATTTTATTTGTTTTATTTTTTTTGGAAATTTTTTATTTTATTTTTATTTTTTAAATTTTTTTACATGTTGGGCATTTTTTTTTAAAACATTAACGTTTAATGTTTTTATATTTTTTTATTTGTTTTATTATTTTATATAAAAATAATTTAACAATCACTACACTAACAACTATTATTAAAATAAACACAATTTTACTTAATCCGCTCACTATCAATCCCTTCACTAACAATTCCCTCATTATTAATCCCTTGACTACCAATCCCCTCCATTCTACCTCTAAAAACAAACGGGCCTATGCACCTTATTACTAAATATATATATATATATATTTTGAGTTATAATTAAAATTATAATTAAATATAAAAAAATTATAATTAAAATCTAAAAATAATGTCATAATTAGATTTTTTTTAATTATAACTAAAAATAATGTAATTAAAAATATATATAATATGAAGTGTGTATAATAAAATTCTCCTAATAATAGTAATAATGTAGGAAGACAAACGAAAAATTGTAGTCTTATACAATTAAACAAAATAATAAAAGAAAAATAATATACAAGATTATTTTGTACATCCACTCTCTAGACGCAATGTATATATAGATGATTAGCTGATAATTAAAAAATATATGAGAGCAAATCTCATTTTAAATATTTTAATATATTGTCATATTATTAGGTTTGAAAATAAAATCCAATTTTTTGACTTGAATAACACTATTCATGATAAAAATAACAAAAATAAAAATTTGTTTTGTATTTTGCTCCTTAGTCCCAGTGGCTTGGTGTATTTACAATTACAATTTACATTATTTGTCTTTTAGGCTAATAATTCACCGCAATTCTCTACCTTCTCATTTCTCACCATTGGTTTAGCGGGTCATTTTTTTTTTTTTTAACTTCTAACAAATTGAAAGTTAATTGATCATTTTTATTATTTATATAAGCTAGTTTTTACCATAATTTATAAGTTATACCAAATACATTAAAATAAGTCATCAAATTTTTAAAAATGGGCTGTGCTTCAGACCCCCACTGGGGGTCAACCCCCAGTGAGGTGGCGCCGTCCCATTCGCCGAAATTTAAAAAAAAAAAAAAAAAACAGTTTTTTTTTTTTTCAGCCAATCACCCTCTCCTCCGTACGACCCCCAGTGACCCCCACTGGGGTCTCACGCATTTTCCTTTAAAAATATATATAAACTGAAAAAACTTATTATTTGAAAATTAAAAAATAAGAGCATGTAACTATAATTTTTAAATTATTAACTATTAATTTATAATAAGTTGTATCAAATAATATCACCTATAAATGTACATAACAATTAAAATAAATAAAGTGACAAATATTATTTTATTTATTTTTAATTGATTTGGGTGTGGTGTTAAGAGTAAGACCTTGTTTGTTTTCAGATGTAGAATGGAGGGGATTTATAATGATGAGATTAATAATGAGGGGATTGATAGTGAGGGGATTAAGTAAAATTGTGTTTGTTTTGATGATAGTTGTTAGTGTAAGAATTGTTAAATTATTTTATATAAAATAATAAAACAAATAAAAAATATAAAAAATTAAACATTAATATTTTTAAAAAATTATCAGTATATAAAAAATAAAAAAAACAAAAAATTTTCTAATCCCCTCACTATTTTTCTAATACCATCTCCACCTCCTCCCTTTCAATCCCCCTTCCAACCTCCATCTATATCACCTCCTCTATCCTAATTCCCTCCCCAACTCTACAAACAAACATAACACTAAATAACCCTACCTCCATCCTAATCCCCTCCCATCTATATCACCTCCTCCATCTTAATTCCCTCCCTAACTCTACAAACAAACACAACACTAAATAACTCTACCTCCATCCTAATCTCCTCCCATCTATTTAACCCCAAAACAAACTGGGCGTAAAAGACTCAAGATTGGCAGCAGCAGCACCCATCCAACACGAGTCAAGATCCCCTCCTTAACTTTCTTCCCTGACTTCCTACTTGCGGAGTTATTGGGTCCACTTTTAGACCCAATTTTTATAATCCGAACCGTTCATATTTTAAGATTTGTTGATTATATCATACCTGTAAAAAATCAAATTGATCAGATATCAGAAAGTATGTGTTCGGATCATCGAATTAAAAACCATTTTTAAAAAAATTTAATAAACAGTTTTTTGAACACATACTTTTTGATATCCGATCAACTTGATTTTTTACAAGTATAATATACTTAACAAATCTTAAAATGTGAAACGGTTCGGATCATCGAAATTAGGCCTAAAAGTGGGTCCAACTATCCAACAAATAGGAAGTCAAGGAGGGTAGGTAAGGAGGAGATCCTGATTCAACAACACCAGTGTGAATCTGACACACCTCTGTCTCAAAATTGCTGGCAATTGCTGAACTTGGATCTGTAGATCTTTTTGCATCAAAACATACAGTCTACCCACACAGAAACTTTGGGATGATGAAGACAGAAACATTTCATGTGAGAAATATGGTTTATGGGGACAAATGTAGGGTGCAAAAATATCATATAAATTTGGTTGTGTTTGAATTTTAGGTAATATTTATGTGTTTACTTTTAATTATTCCGTTCATCTATAAATTTTAAAAATTTATGTTTAAATTACTTTATTTATTGAATAAGATATAATTTATTTAATTTTCTACACAATAATTTGACCACCAAATCATAGAAATTGATAAATTTTAACCATTACATTAAAATTGATGCAGAACTATAGTCATGACATTTATCTTTTTTATTTCAACCAAAGCTCATTCTCTAAAAGAATATAGAATATAGAAATTTAATTGGGTAGTGTTGTTAGCAAGTGTAATAAAGTACTCATTTTCTGTTGCAAATTGTAGGTGGATTAAAAAAAGAAAAATATTACAGTAGTAAATATTCGATGATATGGTTTTTGTTTGCATTTGTATGAGTATAAAAAAGTAATTGTGTCATCACTATTTTCACGTTTTCTTAATAAATTTTAACAATTTCGATCACATCACCTTTATTATTACTAATCATGGACACCACCATTTTTGACCATTTAATTTTTTTTTTTTTGACAAACAAAAACGCATCTATTTTTGTATTGAGAATTTGAGTTCAAATACTATATCAATCACAATGATATAACTAAGACTACTTATTGTTAAAATAAAATTTTCTAACAAAACTTATTGTTAAATTCAATTAGATAGTTTTTATATATTTATCGTTAAGTTTGAAGTACAGATTGGGAGGGTCCAATTTTTTAATTAAATAACATCCCTATAAATTTTATAATTTTTAAGTGTATTCACATTAAATGGATTTGAAAAGTGAAAATTGTTGATTAAAATATTTAAAAAAGTTCACTAAAAATAATAAAATACAAATTGAAAATTAAAAACTATTTTTGGAAACTCCATTTGAAATTTGTAAAAACTATTTTATACAACCAAACAAAAATTTCAAGCTTGACAAACGCTTCTCAAAAATCTAATTATAAAATTAATTTGAAAATTCAAAATCAAACGGACTATCTATTTATATTTTCACCTCAATATTTTTTTGCAACAAATTGGATAAATTACATTTTAACTTAATAATTTTATATTCAATTATATTTTAATTTCAACATTATTTTCACCGTGTTTAAAGATATGGACATACACTAGTATCATATATGCTAGTGCATGTGAGATTTTGAGCTTATATTCTTAAATTGCTTTTTTGCATATATATTAGCATTAATCACCACCAAAACAACAGTGATTAACATTTCACTATCTTTAATATGTCATGTGACCCACATAGCTATAATTTCATATTTGAATTTAAGTAGATTTGGTTGTACTGGCTATAATTTGGTTAACTTTATTAACCTCTTCAATGAAATCAACAGTCTTATGGCAACTTTGGCGCCATTAAAGTTATTCATGATTGCAAGCTCTATACCAACTGATTCCCCTCAATCACTTTTATATTAAAAAAAATTTGAAAATTGTTATTGTGAAGTGACTCTAAATCCAATTATGATGTGCTTATTTTCTTTTCAAAAATAAATAATTAAATAAATAAAAATTGTGATTATAAGAAAATAAATCAAATAAATAAATTAAATCATCAAAATAAATTATACGATATACTTCACATGCCTAACAATACCTTTCAACTCATTATGGCCGTGGAAGGCAATTTTATTCCTAATACCTAAATACTCTTGCATGATAAAAAAGTAATCCAAATGTTTGGTTTTGAATTTTTAAAAGTAGTTTTAATTTTTTAATTAATGCAATTAACAAATTACTGATAAAAAAATTTGTTAAGCATTATATAAAGTAAAATATTTAACGAATTAAATGTAATTACGTTAAACTTCTAATGCTTGATGTATTTATCCCAAAAAATTGATTGTGTTTGGTGATGACTTAAAATTTATTTTTAAAATATGTACTAAATGTTTGATTATAGTGAGCATTTTTTAATTTCTCACTAATTTTATTTTAAAAATTATTTTTTCATGTAATACTTAAACCTCAATTACCCTTTCCAAGTTCAAACCTTCATGCACATTACAAGGAGATAAATCATTTCAAAATGCTGCTTTAAATGAAATGAAAACATGAAAAAAATAGGAATGTTTCAAAACAAATGTTGGCTAAAAAAAGTAATCACTTCGTCTCAAAATATTAATCACATTCTCAAAATATTAGTTTTTTATTTTATTTTTTATTGTTTCAAAATATTAGTCTCTTTTCAAAAATCAACGATTAAAATAATATGAATTTTTTATTTTGTTCTTCTTTAAATTCATTAATAATACAAAAAATACAATTATGATAATTGATCTTCTCAAAAAATGTACGGGTAATTTGAAAAAATTTAATACTTTTAAAGTATAATAATTGCACTTGATAATGAATAACTTCAATGGTGGATGGGTCGGACTGATCCACGCCTCCAACGGGTCTGTTGGCCTTTGTGTCCTCAAAGCGTGACTGCGAAAAGTTCCAAAGGGGGAGATGATCCCTCTACGGACACTTCGACGATCAAGTTAGGTTAGAGCAAATTGACTTGAGAGAGAAAGAGAGAAGCAAGGGGATAGAAGGCTGTGTTTGGTTGTGATTTCAAATCACAATTCCACACCTTAATTCAAGCATGGTGTTTGGTTGTGATTCTCAAATGATGTTTTGAGAACTCTGCACAGAACACCTGCGTTGTTCTGTTTTTGACAGACGCGTTTTTCCTTTTGTTGGGGAAAATCTTGCTTGGCGGGACGTCCGGCCGGTTGACCGGCCGGCTGTCCGGAACAGTAATTTTTTTTTTTTTTTTTTTTTGCAATTGATTTATATAATCGAAAAAAATATTTTCTGAAATTTTTAAAATTTTTTATGTGCTTTAAAATAATTTGAGTTGTATGTTTAGTTATGAGTTGTAAATTTCTGTATCACATATCAAATGTCACATCAACAATTCCCCACTCAAATCCAAATTCTTTTCAAAACTATTTTCAAAACTCTTTACCAAACAAATTTTCTACACTCAAATTATAATTCCACAACACACAAACTCAAAATACAACTCATACTCTCAAATCACATTTACAAAACTCTACCAAACGCAGGCTTAACCTCTAATGTATCTCAAAAGCTTCCTTATCTCCTTTGCTAATCATTTCCTTGTCCATTCTAAGCTGTCTTGTTAGCCGAAAGTCTATAGCCTAGTTAACATCATTCATGGTGATTCTGCATATTCCAGCGTGAAGGGTCCCGCATTTAATGCTACAGTGGCCTCATTAAATGGCTGATGTGTGGGTGCAATAACTTTACAGGATCTTCGTCTGCTTCACGTGGCTGATTTCCTATTTAACAAGTGTTTAGATGCTATTGGTCTTGAGCCAGTATTAATTTCTCAAAGTTATTGGGCTTTAACACCTGGGTCGTGAGCCGTGGGCTGGGCCCCCTTGGGTGCCCATCAGTATCAGTAGTCTCTCATTCTCAAGTGCAGCTTTAGACCAACAAAGGAAATAAGAAAAAAGAGAAGAGTCCCCTAAGACGTCGAAGAGAGGATGGGCGACTGGGAGCGGTCGCGGTTGGTGGGCGACCAAGGAGGGGGTTCGACCTGTGTTGTGGTCAACCGACCTGTATGGTGGTCGACCATAGAGGAAGGCGGCCAACTGACGTGAGGGTCGATCGCTGAAGGGATCGACCGTTGATGGAAGTGACCGACCTACATAGTGATCGATTGACGTGGGAGCCGATCGCTAAAGGGATAGATCGTTGAAGGAGGCAAGCGACCTATGTGGTGACCGACCGACGTAGTGGTCAACCTCAGGAGGGATTGACCGTTGAGGGAGGCGAGCAACCGACGTGGTGGTCGACCTCAAAAGGGATCGACCGTTGAGAGAAGTGACTGACCTACGTGGTGATTGACCGATGTAGTGGTCGACCTTAGAAGGGATCGACCGTTGAGGGAGGCGACTGACCTACGTGGTGACCAATTGACCTGGTGGTCGACCTTGAAAGGGATCGACTGTTGAGGAAGACATTTATGGTGCACGGGGCTCGAGGGATAAGAAAGCACGTGATGATGTGAAGTGGAATGGACAGGGGATCAAGACTATACACGTAGGGCAATCTGGGCCATTAGTAGGGGATGTGAAGCGGTAGTAGGAAATGAAAGTGTTGTGTAAGGGGTGACGTATGAAAGGCAGGGATTTTAACTTTATAGAATTTTTCAAACTGGTGAATTTTAACTATGATCCTTGGAACACAGGCAAACCCTGGGCATTCAGACTGGTGCGATTTACTTACCTTATTGCGAAAAATCAGTGTATTCTAGACTTGAGTTCCTACATCTAGGTGGATTCTCCACTATTTCACATCGCAAATTTCCTCGCTCCCGCAACCAAGGCGATATATAGAAATGTGAAGGAGATGACACAAGACAAAGCGCCGTCCATGACATCAGATGCGTTAGGAGACGATAACGAAGTGGCACTGGTGGGACAATATAGAGTGAAAAGGCTGGAGAAAAAGGTCGCAGAGCGGTCAATGCGCCCTTTTCCAACGACGATGATCTCGGCAGTCCAGCCAATTAGCCAAATGGTGTCTGACCACCTGCATAGAAAAGCTGACAAATCCACACTAATGCCAGAGGATCTAGAGGAGCTACATATTAGATATCAGATTTTTGTGGATATACAGTTGAGAGTGCCCACATCGAAAGATAGAGCGTCTGACGTTCGGCCAATGGAATTTGCACTATACGAAGAGGCGTTGCGCGGGGGCCTAAGGTTGCCATTGCCCCCACTGGTGGTCGGGGTGTTGAACCGCCTAGAAGTGGCGCTAAGGCAACTAATGCCGAATGCGTGGAAGATCCTATTTGTTTATGCGATCGCATGGTCGTAGGGGACTGGAGGAGAGGCGATAACGGTGGAAGAGTTTTTTCGTGCTACAAGGCCTTGGGGCAACAAGAGACTTGGGTGACCCTACAAGCGATAGCGAAGAGAGGATTGGTGGCCGGGTTGCTCTCTTCAATGAAGGGGTGAAGGCCAAAATGGATTTTCGTGTCGGCAAACAGTGGGAGGGGAGTTCGCATGACTTGGAAAATGCTAACCAAGTCGTTGGAGCCAAGGTTGGATGCCGCGGCAGAGAGGAGGGTCAAGCAAATGAAGGAGTGGAGGGAGAAAAAAGGACTAAAATGGGATGACCTGGTCTAACCTTCAGCCTTGTTTGCCCTGAAGTTAGGGCCTGAGCAGACCAGGAGAGATCCTGTTCTAGAAGAGGTGGAGGCAGTGAGGAAGGCGCAGGAGGCAGATGACGTGCGAGCGTTTGCCAGGGTTGACAAATATAAGGAGAAACAGTTAGGCCTAACGCCGAAGCTGGTGGCAAAGAGGTCGGTCCAACCACGACCCAAACCCTTGAAAGAAAAAGACTTAGCAACATTTGTGCCTTTGCAAGCGCCAGTGAATCCATTGAGGGAGATGAGTAGGAAGAAGATAGAGTTGGTGTTGAAGAAGAAGAAGAAGCGAAAGGTGGTGTCAGAAAGGAATGAAGAAGGACCGTTGCTAAAGAAGACCAAAGAGGGGGTAGTGGAAGTGCCCCCAGGAGTAGAGGGGGAAGAGACCAGGGTTAGTGTGGAGGCGGAGGGAGGTTTGGCCGACCGATCGACAGACCTGCCCTCCAAGGACGTGCCCTTAAGAGAAATGCCCCCAAATTACGAGTTAGGGAGAGAACAGGCGAGCGGAGCAGGGACGAGCATCGCGCTGGAGACCGCTACTCATCATGTTTGCGCAGTGGTCAGCTGCTTGGTGAGTGATATTTGCAGTAGTGGAAGAGGGATAAGTAAGTCGCGCTGGAGCTAATTGTTGATCAGGACTTGGTTTTGTTCAGTCAACCGGTTGATACTATTAGTGAGTTCTACGAAATATGAAGGCGGGTTATTTGGGTTAAAGGACTCAGCTTCCAAGTTACTAGCATTGTGTTATGAAGCCATGAACCTAGTCGTGACCATCCACCCCGACGTAGGAGGTGGGTGTTAACGGGATTCCCTCCGGCGACAATAAACACAACTGTTGACTAGAGGAGACTTCCCACAGACAGCGCCAACTGATAATGCAATAACTTCAATGGTGGATGAGTCGGACTGATCTACGCCTCCGACGAGTCTATTGGCCATTGTGTCCTCAAAGCGTGCCTGCGAAAAGGTCTAAAGAGAGAGATGATCTCCCGATGGACACTTCGACAATCAAGTTAAGTTAGAGCAAATTGACTTGAGAGAGAAAGAGAGAAGCAAGGGGATAAAAAACTTAACCTCTAACGTATCTCGAAAGCTTTCTTATCTCATTTGCTTATCATTTGCTTATCCATTCTAAGTTGTCTTGTTGGCCGAAAGTCTATAGCCTAGTTAACATCGTTCATGATGATTTTGCATACTTCGACATGAGGGATCTTGGCGCATTTAACACTATAGTGGCATCATTAAATGACTGATGTGTGGGTGCAATAACTTTGTAAGATCTTTATCTGCTTCACATGGCTGATTCCCTGTTTGAAAAGTGCTTGGATATAATTGGTCGTGAGCCAGCATTGGTTTCTCAAAATTATTGGACTTTAACACCTAGGCCGTGAGCTGGACCTTGAGCCGTGGGCTGAGCCCCCTTGGGTGCCCATCAATATTAGCACTACTAAAAAAAATTAAATTTCTTAATATTTAAAGACAAATGAAGTATATAATATAATAAAACAATAAAATAAATGATGAGATTTTGTGAAGTTGTTTTGTTATGTAATGATTTAAAATAATTGAATCACTTACTTTACACGAAGTTTCGAGTATAATATAAAGTATAATATAAATTATATCAATGATGAGAAAATTACAAAAAAATAAATGAACTAAAATTAATTTTTAATTGTAGAATTATAACTGTTCGGATGAAATTTATTTCATATTGTAAATGATTTTTTTTATTAAAAAAAAAAAACTAGTTAGGCACGAGAAATAAATAAATAAATAAAAATACTCATAATTTTAAAATAATTTTCTCTTTTTTTAGTGGGAAAATATATATTTTTAAATTTAAAAATATTTACTATGTGTTTGTGTTTGTCAAAATAGTTTATTTTGCTGAAAAATGAAACAAAAAATAAAATTTGATAATTCAACCATTAGAACACAAAAGTATATACAAAATATTCTTTAACTAAAATTTATTTAATTTAAATGTGTCTCACACCAAAAGAGACTTATCACATCTCTGTATACCTAATATTTTGAATCAATCATTAATTAACTAAAAGAGACTTATCACATAAAAACAAATAAAATAACTCATCCACATGATTAATAATTAAAAGGGCTGAACTTGTCTCAACTCTAGTGAATTGAATCAATTCAACTTGTGAATTCACAGTGGAATCTACTTGATAATCTAATTAGTTAATCTTTTAAGTTTTTTTTCATTAAATTTATTTATAAAAAAATAGATGACAGTTATAATTTTAAAATAAATCACTAATTGTTTTAAAGATAAATTTAATCAAATCAAAATAACTACAATTATAAGATCAATTTAATTATTTATAAATATAAATAATCTATACACAGGATGTTACAAAAATTAACCAAATGGAGACTGGACAAAAAACTGTGTTGTTATTAAAATATCATCATGATATCATTTTGATAATAAATTCAGTTTTTTTTTTTTTTAATAAGAATAATTTTTAGACTTCATTTGGAAAGTTGGATTGACTTTTAATTTTTTAACTATTTTAGCTCAGACTAAGAAGTTCGTTTGAATTAGTTTTTTTAACTTTTATGAAAGAAAAAATAAAATAATTATAGTTTAGATATGACATTTTATCTTATTAATTTTTTAACTTATTTTGTTTTTATTTAGTCAAAAAATTTAAAAAGTCCAACTGCAAAAAACGAGGGATGGGTCTCATTTAAAAACAAATTATTTTAGTAATTTTTTTAACTTTTTATAAAAAGATATGCAAAAGAATAAAGAGTGATGTGATAACTTATAATAACTTTTTAACTAAAACATGTAGTTGCCAAATGAGACCTTAGTAAAAAATCAATCAATTTGTTTGGTTTTAATTTTCTAAAAACTGAGTTTTCTGTTTTGTTTTTTTTTATTTTTAGTGAATATTTTTAAAATTTTAAGCATTTTTTTTTACTTTTTTAAATACACCTTACTTAAATGTATCTAAAAAGTAAAATATTTGTGAAAAATTATTTTAAAAAATTAATAAATACACAGAAATATGAAAATATACTAAATTTTCATTTTTTTTGGTTGTATTTTTAGTATTTAATGAATTTTTTAAAGATTTTTTTTATAAAAATTATACTTTTTAAGTGTATTTTATGTTAGGTGTGTCTAAAAATTAAAAAAATTATTTAAAATATTAAAAAATTCAGTAAAAATATAAAAAACAAGAAAGTAAATTTTTTTAAAAAAAAAAAAAATTGAAAACAAACCTGGTAAATATTTTTGTAATTACGAGAATGACACTCTTCTGTTTATCGGTACCAACCTGTTCCAGCAGCACACGTACCCGTACCTACCGTTGACGCTAGCCGACCGCGATAATTCGTAGCCGTTGATTTTGAAGTGATTTGATGACGTGGGAATATAAAAACATGAGACCCCCACCAACCCCCTCTGCCCCTTATCTTTTGACAACTGAGTTTAATCATTAATTAATTGACTTTTTCTATTATTTTCAATACTTTTTTTATTTTTCACATCAAATAATAAAAGTACATTAAAATATTTTGCTATTTTATTTAAATATTTGCCACGATAATGACATGGTTTGAAAACAAAAGTTGAGGGAAAAACAATTCTCTTTTGAAATGGACATTTTAAAAAAATCACATGCAAATCACAATTGACTCTAATTTTGTTTTCATTTCAACAGCATACAACGTATCTCACTTTGGTTAATACTATACTTGGAATTTAATTAATAGTTACAAGTAATTTGTCTACATTATGAAAGCGATATTAGGTTAAATTAAGTATACGTTATTGGTAGAAATAATACTCATTTTGAATTATTATTATATGCATATAACTTTCTCATTGGATGAAAGTGTCTTGCAAGAGATCTAAATTATATATATATATATATATTTATTTATTTATGTAATGTGACCAAGATTTAGAAGTAACAATGTGACCAGACTTGGGCATTTTTTTCACCATTAGCCAACCATGGCATAATTTGTATTATTTTATGTCTAACCTAACATCTTAAAAAAAGAATTTTAAACGTATTATTATATGAAAAATGCTTGGGAGCACTAATTAGTGCTCCCACTAATTAGGTGGCAGTGAGTCCCGCCAGTAATGATGTGATGTTTTGGTCTTGAAGTTGTATTTTTTTTTTACTTTTTTAATGCATTAGTGCTATTAGTGGTGGTGTTTTTAGTAGGATGAATCATTGTTGTTATTATATTGGCCGACTGTGAAATATATTTCATATTTTTTATACAATAATATTATATACTTAGAATTTTATCGAAAAAATTATTAATTTATTTTATATATAAACTCCATCATACATTAATTAAATTTCAACCACACTTCTCCATATCCATTCCTAATAATTTTCTTGAAAAAATTTTGAGTAAGAAGAATTTTTGGATTTTACAAGAAAGGAAGAAGCAAAAGTGTTTAACAAAGGAATTTGAAAAGTTCTCAAAATAATTGGGAACAACATTTGAAAGGGTTGGTGATTCTTTATTTCTAAATATTTCGATTATATTGTTCTAATGTATTTTTAGTTGCATGATATGATTAAAAATTGAGAGGGTAATTTATAACCGAAGTAGGCCGAGCTGGGTATTGGGCCTTGGGGCCGAAATGAAAAGGGCCGAGTAGAAAGGCCATGTAGGTTACTCCGGTTTGGAGAAGTAACTTTGAAGATAGACCGGTCACACAACCGTGGTGGTTAGCCCGGTCTCGAAAGGATTTAGTTCTACTCCGGTTGAGAGGAGTAGCACGAAGGCTTCGGTCTTCGATAGTTACTTCGGTTATAGCATGTGAGAACCGAAGTAAGTTGTGGTTCTAAAAGGTAGCTCGGTTTTAACTCTCTTATGGATAGCTCGGTCCTAGTATGGGAAGGCCGGGGTAAGGGAGAGTAGAGTGGGGGCCGAATTAATAGTTACTTCGGTCCTGAAGTAGTCCGGCCATAAGAAGAACCATCTCACTTGGTTTAAGCAGTGAGGGGGGTGTTGGAGGATAAGCATTGTCTTCCAGGAGTATGAATCCAAGGAGGACTCTACGCAAGGAGGAGTAATCCTAGAAGGACTCTGCACATGGAGGAATAAGAGTCTTACCAGGATTGTGCCACGCGAAACCTATATAAGCTCACTAATATCACCTTTGGAGAGGTAATGCAACTTTTGCTCCCTGATTACATTGAGCTTTTACCTACTTGACTTGCTTTCTGACTTAGGCATCGGAGAGGTTTCCGGCACACACCCGCCGGCCAGCTCACGTTTGTGTTTTCAGGTGACCAAGCGACGTCGTACGGAGGAACGCAGACTTGATCAACAGGATTATACGAGAAGGTATATTTCTTTCCCGTACAAAAATCTAGACGCATAAATTTTAAAACATGATTGTACAATCAAGAATGCAACAGGACGAACGATCTTGTACCCTTTTGAAGGCCTCAAAAGCATTATTATAGATAATTGCAGTTTGAAAAATAAAAGAAAAAAATAAATGATTTTGTTAAGGAGGGCACTAGTTAAGAAATTTGAAATAATTATACATTTTGTATAAAAATTCATATATATACAATTATTATGAATTTTGTTAAGCAATATTTTTAAAATAATGCTATATGCACAAATTAGTATATCAATTAGTATACTAACAGATGATGTGGTAAAATTTTAAATGTTTTCGGTATTTATAATTTATATAATGGGTGAAATAAGTAATAATGTCATAACACTAGTTGGTACACTAATTAGTGCATGTAGCACAACCGATATTTTTAAGCACTAATTATGCATTAGTTTTGCAATAAGTTGAGCTTATTACAGTACCTTCTTTTAGTCCAATTGTTCTCAAAATTGTTGAGAAAAGTTGAAGATGAATAATGTATCAATTAAATACTGATAGAGAGGGACAGCCAAATTATTAGTATACACACTATGGACATAAAATTAACATCCGAATCAGACAATTGGCAATTCTTTGGATAGTTAATGCACTTTAATCCCTATTGCTCTCACAATTGGGATTGACCATATCTATACTTGACCCTTTTATAAGTAAATCTCTACTATTTATTACATTGACTTTTGGAGAAACTTTGTTCCATTGTGCATATTAATGATTTTATTGCTTAATAATTAATAATTTTTTGGATTAATTATATTAACTCCTAAAATTTAGAGAAAATATAATAAATCTTATAATTTTAACATAATTATGTCTGTCTTTCTCTTTTAATAATGCTAAAGGAACTAAAATTAATACATATAATGTGAGATATAAATATAAATAAAGTAAAATATATATTTTAATGTAAAAGAGATAATAGTATCATTTTTCTATCTATATGGCTAATGAATTATTAATAAATATGGGGCAAATTTTATGTCAATTAAAATTTTAAAAGAACTTAACATACTTTATGTTAAATTTGTAAAACTTATTATATTTTCTCTAAATTTTAAGAGAGATTATCATAATTTATCCATATTTTTTAAAGAAAATTTTCTTATGATATTCACACTATTAATTCCTTAAGTTATGAGAGATTAAAAAATCAAAATTAAAGTATAATGAAAAAAGAAAACTTATATTTCATTCGCATTTTTGTATTTTTCTTCTAAATTTTCATCCAAATTCATGGTCCAAATGTTAGGTCTTGTAGACCTTGATAAGTATTATACATGTGTGTTTGATTGAAGGGATAAGGAGGATTATTTACTGTGTGGATTGTAATCCGGGAGAAGCATTCAATTTGACGTTTGTTTTTTTTTTTTTTTAGTCCGTCGGACTCCTTATCCCCCATATGAGGGACTATTGTATCCTAAGGAGGGGGGACAATTTTCGAGGGACTATCCACTATTGGAATTAGATGGTGAAATGACCATTTTGACCCTCTACTATTTAATTATGTATTATATTTAGTAAAATTTAATAAAATTTAAATGTCTCAATTTAAAAATAAAATAAATTTATTTAACTTTTTATTGATGTTTGTACGGGGAGCAAATATTCCGCTGTGCCTGTACTCCTTTCGTCCAAGCTCCTTGTCTATCCAATCGATCTGCGAACACAACGGCGGTGAGCTACCCGGCGGTGTGTGGCCGAAAAACCCCTTCGACGATCAAGTTAGCACACACACTCAGGGAGAGAGAGCAAGAGAGAGATATCACAATGAGTGTTTCTCACCAAATGATGTTCTATCCCTCGCATGGGAGGCGCAGTCATGCTTATATATTTTCTGCGCTCAAATCTGCTCCCATTAGTCTCTTGACACGTGGAGTTGCTTTCCCATCTGTCAGCACAAATTCAGCGGACACCACCTAACCAAACCACCAGACTACATTAGCTGGAGCTCGGCAGCCCGGTGGCATCACCTCGGCTTCTTACGACTGTGCTGCGTAACGAGCCCGAGTGCTTCACTTGCCGAGCCCCATAGGAACCAGGCTCAGTAACATTCCAGTAGAGCTAAGTTCAAGACAGGCCGAGCCGGCATTCAGAAGACTCTTCACACCGAGCTAAACGTGCTCCCCTAAAACCCGGGCTAGCAGATGATCATTTCGGCCAAATTAGCTCGGTCCAAACACGGGACTTGGACCTCGGATCTGGGCCTCGACCGAGCAAGACCAACTCTGGGGAAGCCCAAGTTAGCTCGGCCTAAACAAGGGCCCGAGCCTCAACCAGGCAAAACCCACTCTGGATAGGCCCAAATTAGCTCGGCCCAACATGCTCGGTCCTAATCTGTCCAGCTTCTACCACGGCCTAAAGCCAGATTATAAATCTCCCTCTCAATTACCCCTTAATTCCGTCCGCGCAAGCGTGATCGGGATTACATGACCCGACCGGGGTAGATCCTGCCTCAATTCTTAGTCCGCAAGACGTAAACCGCACTAATCTCCACGCTCGGTTTCTAAGCTTGCTCGGTTGACGCCTCAACTCGCCACCTTGTCTCTTCAGTACTGACACCGCCGCCATTATGAACACGCGTTGACCATTTATTGGCCTCGAGCAGCCAACCCAGACGTCCCTTTACATTCAAAATTTTGGCAGTTTTTTTCGCCTATAAACACGCCACTTCCTCTTCACATTTTCTTTTTACTGTCTCTCTTTCGTTCCAGACGATCAAGCACCATTGTTGCTCTCTACTACCAAGCACCATTCTTGCTCTCGAAGATTCGACTCTTGCCTCATTCTGGTAAGTTCTACGAGTCTTTTTACTGCTTTTTGATTTCGTATTTCACATTCTAGGGCACAAAAACCATTGGTTTTAGGATATAACCCCCCAAAAACCTCTTCTGCCCCTGCTCTCTCTGCTGTTCTTCAACTCCAGTGATAAACACACGAAGATCTGGAGCGGACCAGGCTCCAAGTCTTCTTTTGATCCCAAAAAACACCTAAACCGAGCAAATTGCGAGTTTGCAAAAACTCCTGTAGGAACTGAGGTAGGCAGAGGACTCGACCGCTCGACCAGGCTAACATCTGGTTCGCTTGAGCGGCCGAGCTTCTGGATTTACCTTCGTGACCGAGGTGGTCTGGCACTCCATCTGACCGAGCTAAAGTCAAGCTCGTTTTGCGCGACCGCGCTCCCATTTACACTTGCCCTCCTTTTCCTGCAGAGTCCAAGGGGACCACGCACCAACACTGAGGCTCTCAAAGACCGAGCAGCCATCAAACGAGAGTTTGACAAACCAACACAGCCGTACTAAAAACAGACGGCTACACATGGGGCACTACCGCTTCCTGGTTGATACGCCGGTCGCATTAGCCGCGTTCCAGGAAGAATATGGCGTCCCTGCTGACGTACACCTCGAGCTCGGTGAGGAGGACACAGCCCCTTGGAACAGACTTGACCAGTGCCCTTTCACCGTTCTTTCCATTATCGAAGGCGGCCTTTGCTTCCCGGTCAATCCCCCCATGTGCGAGTTCTTGAGGCGCACCGGGCTAGCACTGACGCAAGTCTCTACCAACACCTATAGGATAATTAACGGGATAGCCGAGCTGAACAACCGGCTAGGAACCAACCTAGGATTAGCCGAGATACTTCGCCAGTATACCCTCGGGCATACAGGCGACGGCCTTGCCTATTATTTAAAGATCAGACCGGGCAAAGAGAAGATAGTGACCGGCACCCCGGACAAAGACATGCATGACGACGACTTTTTTTGGGTGTCCGGTAATTATAAAACAACCGACGTGCCAGGCTGGTATATCAGCAAGGACTTCGGTTCAACATGTAAGCCGTGTTAACTGCTCGGTCAAATTACTTTCTTTCTATATTCTGTACTTAATATCTTTTCTTCTTCTCCTCTTTGTAGCAATCGAAGCTTTGCAAGCCAACTACCATTATCCCAACGAAGCAGCCATCAGAACCGTGCTGCGGTACCGTAACCGAGATTGCCACGAACTTCTCGGCTACGTACCGACCTACAGATACTCTGCTCCCCGCCGAAGTAGAGTAACAGACTTTCTTCGAGCATCATCTCCGCCCCCCGATCCAACTCTACCGGATGTGCCCCTAATCCGGCTGACAGAAGCAGAGGAGATGGCCAAACGAAGCCGTATCAAAAATCTCATCACCGCCACATCCACCGAGCTGCCGAGCATCCCTTCTCGTGCAGCTGCTGCCGGTCAAACAAGCGGGACCGTGGTTGCATTGGCGTCACCTGCAGCTGTGCAGACAAGCAAGGAAAGCCGCCGAGCTGGGAAAAGGCCTCGCACCGCCGATCCTTCAATCGAGCTCGTTGCGGAGCTGAACACCGAGCAACCAGCGGTCACAACCGAGCCAACACCTCCCTAGAAGCCTCAACTGAAACACCAGGGAAAAGAGATCCCGGCCAGTGCTTCAGTCAAAGGGGATAAAGAGCACCTCCTCGCTTTCGACCTAACCAAAGCCCTTCTTCTGCCGAGCGACGTGACCGGCAATGACCACGTACCCAACACCCGGCTCGTGAAGTCCTCGGTCAAGTCTATGACCCAGGTAAGAATTTTGCATGCTTTATCCAAATATTTCCAAGTGTTTGCTCGGTTTCCTTTTTCTAATCAAACTCCCTTCTTGCAGGCCATCTAGAAACAACATCTGGTGATGGAGCAGATTCATAGACTCCGGCAGAAGGCGACCGACGCTGCCAGTCAGGTTGAGCACCTTCAAACCGAGCTGGGGCGGTCAAAGGCTTCCTTAGAAATTGCAAATTCCGACAACTCAAAATTGCTCGGCCAACTTGGAGCCGCCGAGCAAGAAAGGGACGCTCTCCGGGCCGAGCTGGAAGCGTTGAAACAATCGAGAAAGGATGAGGTGGACGAGGCCAACAACGCCGGTTTCAAGGAGGCCGAGGAAAACTACACCAAGCAAGTTCATGCCACCCAGGACATTTTCTTCAAGTCCGACTAGAAGGCTGCTTACGAACAGCTCGGCCAAGGATCTGGAACTGACGTGTTTGCCTCCCCCCCAGCTGCCTTTCTGCCGACGTACATGGTGCCTTACGCCAACGATGTCTTCAGTGCGTTGCAGGCTGAGGCCGAGGAAGAAGACGAGGACGAAGCCAAGGAAGATGCTGAGGGAGAAAACCACCCAAAACAGCCTGGTTAGGTGGAGACCGACATCCAAGAAAAAACAACCATGGTCGACTTGGAAGCAACTACAACCGGAGATGACTTCGCCGACCTGTCCCCCTTAGTTTAGTTTTCTTTTCTTTTTTCAAGAATGTAACCGGGCTGCCTGCCCCACCTTATGTAATTCGGTTTTACATTAATGAAAAGTTTTGATTTTTTTAACTGTTGCATTGCTTGTTGGACTGTGTTTTGTCATCTCGGCAAGAACCTTTAAACAAAACGTCAACAACTTTAGCCGGGGCAAAGCACCTCGGCTAAATCTTTTGAGTGGGACAAATCACCAACCCCTTTAGCCGGGACAAAGCATCCTGGCTAAAGCCTTAAGTAAATCAACTCATTCAACCGGAGTAAAGCTTCTCGGTTGAAACTACCGAGTTGAGTAAATCATCAACTCATTCAACCGGAATAAAACATCTCGGTTGAGACCATAGAGTTGAACAAATCATCAACTCATTTAACCGGAGTAAAACATCTCGGTTGAAATCACAGAGTTGAGTAAATCATCAACTCATTCAACCGGAATAAAACATCTCGTTGAGACCATAGAGTTGAGCAAATCATCAACTCATTTAACCGGAGTAAAACATCTCGGTTGAAATCACAGAGTTGAGTAAATCATCAACTCATTCAACCGGAATAAAACATCTCGGTTGAGACCATAGAGTTGAGTAAATCATCAACTCATTTAATCGGAGTAAAACATCTCGGTTGAAATCACAGAGTTGAGTAAATCATCAACTCATTTAACCGGAGTAAAACATCTCGGTTTAGACCATAGAGTTGAGCAAATCATCAACTCATTTAACCGGAGTAAAACATCTCGATTGAAATCACAGAGTTGAGTAAATCATCAACTCATTTAACCGGAGTAAAACATCTCGGTTTAGGCCATAGAGTTGAGCAAATCATCAACTCATTTAACCGGAGTAAAACATCTCGATTGAAATCTCAAAGTAAGCATCGAAAGCAACAGAATGTTTCAGCAAAGATAAGTCATTTCTATTATATTTGACAAAAAGCGTGTTACATTCAGAAGTATAGGGAGAGCAAGTCCTTCCACAAAAAATTACATAAGAACATAAAATGCTAAAAATAGTACAGTTTGAGGTTGGCTGCATTCCATGGCCGGGTTATGCCTTTTCCTTCCAAATCTTCCAAGTGGTATGCCCCCTTGCCTACCAGACCGGTTATCTTGTAAGGCCCTTCCCAGTTTGCCCCTAGCTTGCCTTCCCCCGACACCAGTGTGTTGCCCATCGCCTTTCTTAAAACCCAATCCCCAACTTTGAACGGTCTGGGGTGCACCGTTTTGTTGTATTTTCTGGAAAGCTCTTGTTGGTATGCGGCTACGTAGATTAGAGCCTTGTCTCGGTGTTCTTCCACTAGGTCCAATTCCAGGGCGATGGCTTCAAAGTTCAGCTCGGGCTCAAAACTTTCACTGCGGAGGGTGGGCATGCCAACTTCCAATGAGATGACCGCCTCCATGCCATATGCCAAGGCAAAAGGAGTTTTCCCGATAGATCGCCTCGGGGTCGTCCGGTATGCCCAAAGGACACGTGGGAGTTCCTCGGCCCATTTTCCTTTAGCTTTCTCAAGTCTTTTCTTCAACCCATCAAGAATGGTCTTGTTTGATGCTTCGGCTTGGCCGTTGGACTGCGGGTAAGCCGGGGTGGAGTTGTAGAATTCGATCTTCAATTCTTCACAAAATCCTCTGAATAAGCGCCCTTTAAATTGGGTGCCATTGTTAGAAATCAGAATCTTAGGGACGCCAAACCGCGTTACTACATTCTGCCAGACAAACCGTTTGACGTCTTTCTCCTTAATAGTTGCTAAGAGCTCAGTTTCAACCCATTTGGTGAAGTAGTCCGTAGCCGCGATGAAGAACTTCCGATTGCCTGGTGCCGTTGGGAGTGGTCCCACTATGTCCAGCCCTCACATCGCAAAAGACCAAGGGCTTGTGAGGGGAAGAAGTTCTCTGGCCGGCTGGTGAATTTGGTGGGCGAACTTCTGGCACTTCTCACATTTGCGAACATATTTCTGAGCGTCCACTTGCATGCACGGCCACCAATACCCTTGCGAGATAGCTCAGTAGGCCAAAGATCTGCCCCCGATGTGACTGCCGCATATGCCTTCGTGAATTTCGTACAGAAAAGCTTCCACGCTGTTTGGGTGTACACACTTGAGATAAGGACCGGTGAAAGACTTCTTGTATAAAGTGCCAGATGGAGAGAGCCAAAACCGCTCTGACTTCACCTGGACTTTATGCGTTTCCTTTTTATCGGCCGGAAGGGTCCGCTCTTTTAGGAAGAGGATAATAGGGTCCATCCAAGAAGGGTCAAGCTCGGTGCAGAGTACTTCTGCCTGCTCGGGTTCCTCTATACTAGGCCTTGGAAGAAACTCAATCAGGAGAGGACTGGGAGATGTTCTGTCGACCATGGAAGCCAGACCGGCTAACTCATCCGCGCGGCCATTTTCTCCCCGTCTAATTTGTTGGACCCTTATCGCCTGGAATCGCTTGATGTGGTCTCTTACCAGAGCTTGGTACTTTGTCATTCTGTCATCTTTAGCTTCGTAAACCCCAAACACTTGGTTGACAACAAGTTGGGAATCGCTGTAAACCATCAGCTCGGATGTGCGCACCTGGAGTGCGCTCTTAAGTCCGGCTAGCAACGCCTCGTACTCAGCCTCATTGTTTGACGCAGGGAATCCGAGTGTGATAGAGTGTTCGATGGTCAGACCATCTGGGGAGATCAAAACTATGCCCAGCCCGGCACCGTGACGATTTGAGGCTCCATCTATAAAAAGTTTCTATATTTCACCGACAAAGAGCTTCCAACACTCTGAGGGGTCCTGGGAGGCTTGAAGGTCGATGGGATCACGGTCGCTCGGCTGTTCGGTTTCTAGTTCGTTGCTGTTCGGTTCATTTCATCCCCCCTCGAAGATGCAGCACCGAACCCAACAGGTTAATCTGCCATGCCCAAGTTTGGAGTCGCATCGTCGGGCTGTAGTACTATGCCGGCTGGAGGTTCTATGGCGGGGCGCGCAAGTTCCGCATCGCCAACATCGCCCTGCTGTGCAATTTCTGGCGAGCCTGTATTCACCTCCTCGGCTGCCGTGGCAAGATCCACAAGGCATACTGGATGAATTCCAGGTGACAATTCAGCAATGAAGTCGGCTAATGTCTGTGTTTTTATGGCAGTTTGGGGTTGGAACTTGACGTCGAATTGTCCCAATTCGACCGCCCACTTGAGGATTCGACCGGAGAAATCTGCCCGCTCGAACAAGGCTTTGAGTGGGAACTCGGTCAAAACAATGATTATGTGAGCATGAAAATAGTACGCCAATTTCCTGGAGGCCATCATCAACGCCAAAGCAAGTTTTTCCAGCGGCAAGTATCTCGACTCTGCCGGTAGCAAGGTTTTGCTCACGTAGAAGATGGGGAAATGCTGGATTCCTTCTGACCGGACAAGCACTGCGCTAACTGCATGCTGAGAAACGGCCAGATAAAGGTAGAGTTCTTCGCCGGGCTTTGGTGTCACCAATAATGGAGCAGAAGACAGATACGCCTTTAGCTCGGCTAAAGCCCTGTCACATTCCTCGTCCCACGAAAACTTGGATTTCAGGGCTCGAAAGAAAGGACGACAGCAATCTGATGATCGACTTATGAATCGATTAAGCGCGGCGGTCATTCCGGCCAGATGCTGCACATCCTTCGCCGAGTTGGGTTGCTTTAATTCTTGTATGGCTTTGATTTGTGTAGGGTCTGCCTCGATGCCTCAGTTTGTGACTAGAAAGCCTAGGAATTTCCCAGATCCCACGCCGAAGGCACACTTGGACATATTCAGGCGTAGCTTGTGCTATTTGAGAATGACGAACATCTCGGTTAGGTCGGACAAGTGGTCTGCCTGATGCCTGCTTTTGACCACCATGTCATCGATGTAAGCCTCCATCGTCCGGCCTAGCAGAGAGGCGAACATTTTGATCACTATCCTTTGGAAAGTTGCCCCGACGTTCTTCAAACCAAAAGGCATGACTCGATAGCAGAAGAGTCCCCTTGGAGTGGTGAAAGAGGTTATCTCACGGTCGGGGCCATGCATGGCAATCTGATGATAACCGCGGTAGGCATTCAAGAAACTGAGCCTTTCATGTCCGGCCATTAAATCCACCAGCTGGTCTATTCTGGGCAGAGAAAAGCTGTCTTTAGGGCAAGCTCGGTTGACGGTCTTGTAGTCGACGCAAACTCGCCACTTCCCATTTTTCTTGGGTACTACGACCATGTTTGAGATCCACCGAGGGTAGTGCACTTCCTGAATAGCCCGTGTTTCAAGCAAGTTCCTTACCTCCTCTGCGACTACCTCGGCGTGATGAAGAGCTGATCTCCTTGTTCTCTGAATAACTGGCCGTGCATCAGGGAAAACATTGAGTTGGTGGCAAATAAAACTTGGATCGATGCCAGGCATGTCGTAGGACGACCATACGAAGACTTCGATATTTTCCATCTAGAACTCTACCATCTCGGTCCTTTCTTGAGCGGTCAGGCTTGATCCGAGCAAAAAGAACTTGTTTAGACTTTCCGTACTGATCCGTACTTCTACCAATTCTTCAACAGCTTTGTCCTCGGCCCTGGTGCCCACGTCATCAAGGACACTCTGGTCTTCTGGGCCTTCAATCATTTGCACGAAGCCTTTGGCAGCTCGGCTCCCATTCACTGCCACGAAGCATTGCTTCGACATGACTTGATCGCCCCAAATTTCCTCAATTTCCTCAATTTCCCCATAGCCGAGGGGAATCTCATAACCTGGTGGTAGGTCGATGCTACAGCCTGCATAGCGTGAAGCCAACCCCTACCGAGGATCAGATTATATGTAGACGGCAACTGCGATACCCAGAACTCCACCTGCTTGACCACGAATCCGGCTTTGACCGGTAAAATTATTTTTCCATTGTGCTTTTGGAGAAACTTTGTTCCATTGTGCATATTAATGATTTTATTGCTTAATAATTAATAATTTTTTGGATTAATTATATTAACTCCTAAAATTTAGAGAAAATATAATAAATCTTATAATTTTAACATAATTATGTCTGTCTTTCTCTTTTAATAATGCTAAAGGAACTAAAATTAATACATATAATGTTAGATATAAATATAAATAAAGTAAAATATATATTTTAATGTAAAAGAGATAATAATATCATTTTTCTATCTATATGGCTAATGAATTATTAATAAATATGGGGCAAATTTTATGTCAATTAAAATTTTAAAAGAACTTAACATACTTTATGTTAAATTTGTAAAACTTATTATATTTTCTCTAAATTTTAAGAGAGATTATCATAATTTATCCATATTTTTTAAAGAAAATTTTCTTATGATATTCACACTATTAATTTCTTAAGTTATGAGAGATTAAAAAATCAAAATTAAAGTATAATGAAAAAAGAAAACTTATATTTCATTCGTATTTTCGTATTTTTCTTCTAAATTTTCACCTAAATTCATGATCCAAATGTTAGGTCTTGTAGACCTTGATAAGTATTATACAGGTGTGTTTGATTGGAGGGATAGGGGGGATTATTTACTGTGTGGATTGTAATCCGGGAGAAGCATTCAATTTGACGTTTGTTTTTTTTTTTTTAGTCCGCCGGACATGGAGTCCGGCCAGACTCCTTATCCCCCATATGAGGGACTATTGTATCCTAAGGAGGGGGGACAATTTTCGAGGGACTATCCACTGTTGGAATTAGATGGTGAAATGATCATTTTGACCCTCTACTATTTAATTATGTATTATATTTAGTAAAATTTAATAAAATTTAAATGTCTCAATTTGAAAATAAAATAAATTTATTTAACTTTTTATTGATGTTTGTACAGGGAGCAAATATTCCGCTGTGCCTGTACTCCTTTGGTCCAAGCTCCTTGTCTATCCGATCGACCTGCGAGCACAACGACGGTGAGCTACCCAGCGGTGTGTGGCCAGAAAACCCCTCCCACGATCAAGTTAGCACACACACTCAGGGAGAGAGAGAGAGCAAGAGAGAGATATCACAATGAGTGTTTCTCACCAAATGATGTTCCATTCCTCGCACGGGAGGCGCAGTCATGCTTATATACTTTCTGCGCTCAAATCTACTCCTATTAGTCCCTTGACACGTGGAGCTGCTTTCTTATTTGTCAGCACAAATTCAGCGGACACCACCTAACCAAACCGCCAGACAACATTAGCGGGAGCTCGGCAGCCCGGTGGCATCACCTCGGCCTCTCACGACCGTGCTGCGTAACGAGCCCGAGTGCTTCACTTGCTGAGCCCCATAGCAACCGGGCTCAGTAACATTCCGGCAGAGCCAAGTTCAAGACAAGCCGAGCCGGCATTCAGAAGACTCTTCACACCGAGCTAAACGTGCTCCCCTAAAACCCGAGCTAGCAGATGATCATCTCGGCCAAATTAGCTCGGTCCAAACACGGGACCTGAACCTCGGATTTGGGCCTCGACCGAGCAAGACCAACTTTGGGGAAGCCCAAGTTAGCTCAGCCTAAACAAGGTCCCGAGCCTCAACCGGGCAAAACCCACTCTGGATAGGCCCAAATTAGCTCGGCCCAACATGCTCGGTCCTAGTCTGTCCAACTTCTACCACGGCCCAAAGCCAAATTATAAATCTCTCTCTCAATGTTTTATTTATTTAATTTTTTATAGATATTTTATTAATGCTTTATTTTAAATTTTTTTTATATTTTATTTAATTTTATTATTTTAATTTTAATAGATGTTTTATTTAATTTCATTGTTTCATTATTATTATTTTTTAAAATAAATTTATTTAAAATTTTAATTAAAAAATAACATACATTTTTATGGATATTTTATTTATTTATTTTTTAAAAAATAAATTTATTTAATTGTGTAAAAAATAAAATAAAATAAAATTTTATTTAATCTAGTTAAAAATAATTAAAATATTAAAGATATGTTTAATATTACTATTATTTAGTAAACAATTGAAAATGGATAAAATAGTCTTTTGTTCATTTATCCTATCCAGTCCGTTCAACCAAACATTGGATTCACTAAAAATAATCATTTCCAGACACCAAATCCCATGGAAAAAAAAAAAAAAAACGAGATATACATCCAAGCCAACCAATAATCCGGAGGATTCACAGTCCCAAGATTTAAGTCTGCTAGATTTTAATCCCCTTTTATCCAGTCCATCCAAAGTGTGTTTGATTGAGGGGGATAAAGGGGAACTATTTACTTTACGGATTGTAATATGGAAGAAGCATCTAATCCGGCATTACATGAAGTCCGGCCTGGACTCTTTATTTCCCATATGGGGACTATACTATCCTATTGGGGGGAGGGGAGGTGTGGAACAATTTTTATGAAATTATTTACTGTTGAGATTAGGTGGTGAAATGACTATTTGGACCCTCTACTATGTAATTATGTATTATATTTAGTAAAATTCAATAAAATTTAAATGTCTCAATTTAAAAATAAAATAATTTTATTTAACTTTTTATTGATATTTTATTTATTTAATTTTTTAAAATAATTTGTTTATAGATATTTTATTTAAAAATTTTGTTTATATTTTATTTAATTTCATTATTTAAATTTTAATAGATGTTTTATTTAATTTAATTACTTAATTATTATTATTCTAACAAATTAATTTATTTAATTGTGTAAAAAATAAAATAAAATTTTATTTAATCTAACTAAAAATAATTAAAATATTAAAGATATGTTTAATATTGCTATTACTTAGTAAACAATTGAAAAAAGGTAAAATAGTATTTTGTTCATTTATCCTATCCAATCCGTCCAACTAAATATTAGATTCACTAAAAATAATCATTTCCAAATATCTAATCCCATGAAAAAACAAACACGAGATACACATCCAATCCAACCAAATAGTCCAGAAGATTTACAGTTCCAGAATTCAAGTCCAATAGATTCTAATCTCCCCTTATTCAGTCCATCCAATCAAGCACACCCTACATTTTGAATCCAATGGGAAATTTGGGGGCTTCTCCCCAAGCATAAAGGGGTTTAGGAGATAATTTTCTATGGCTTTTGCATTGACATAATTTCTATGCTTATAAATAGATGGAAGCGTCTCATTTTGAGAGAGAGTTGTAATTATTATTTTTAATTATAATAAAAATTGCTGTGACCATAAACATAACCTTAATTTAAAATAATTATATAATCTTATATGCAATATTTCTTTAATTTATTTTATATAATCTTATATGCAATATTTCTTTAATTTATTTTATCTTTCGTATTTATTATTTTGTATCTCACCCGTTCTAACCAATTCTAATTAGAAAAAATCGAATTCCCAACACCAACAACATCCTTAGGCATGGTTTGGGAAGTGGCTCATTGGGCTTTTTTGGCTCAATGAGCCACAAAAGACAAAATAGGCTCATGAGCCACAACAGACAAAATATCACATCCAACCCCATAATCATTACACTCTTCTCTCACAAAAAAGTTAAAAAAGCTAAAAAGTCAAAAAGCCCTTCCCAAACCAAGCTTTTGAGCCCAGGCTCATATAGTCAAAAAAGCCAAAAAGCTAAAAAGCCAACCCACTTCCCAAACGGAGGCTAAAAATTCTACCTCAAATCTTAAGCTCATCATCACAAAGTAGGATGGAGTTGAAACAGTGGAATCCTAAGCACCGAATCACTGCACCCGCGGTGCAACTACCACCACCGTCACGTGTTGAGAACATTGAACGAGGGGTATATGTGGTATACTGCAACCGGATTTTTCGGATTCAACATGGATTTTTTAAATATAATCGATACATAATTATTCGTTAAAAAAAAAAAAATTCAATACATAATTATTAGAAAATATTATTATTAAAAAAATTATATAAAATAAATTATCAAAATAATGTGTCTGTAACAAATTTAATATTATGAAACATCTTAAGCTTTTCAATTTAAAATAATTAAGTTCGTCGTTCTGCAAAATGTACATTTTGTGCTTGTTTGGAAAGAGAGGTTTGGAGCTTTTTTTACTAAAATAACCAAAAAAACAAAATAAACTTTTTAACCCAATAAGACAAAACATCACATCCAACCCATAATCATTACATTCATTCTCACAAAAAAGTCAAAAAAACCAAAAACCCTTCTCAAACCAAACTTTTTAGCCTCAAGATAAAATAGCCAAAAAACCAAAAAGTCAACCTACTTCCCAAACGAAGCCTATATATCCTTTCAATTATTTGTAATTTTTTATATAAGAAAATATTATGTTTTTATTAAAATAATTATCATGGCTTTGGAAAATTCTCTATTAACAATATAACCAATCAATAGTTGGAGAGTAAGGCAACTTTGATAACATCAAATTACAAAAAATAATTCAGTAGGTTTAGTTTCAATTTTTTAAAAATTGAATTTTTTATTTTTATTTTCGTGTTTTTTTATTTTTAGTGAATATTTTTTAAATTTTAAACAATTTTTTTACTTTTTTAAATACATCTTACTTAGATGTATCTAAATAATAAAATATTTATGAAAAATATTTTAAAAAATTAATAAATACACAAAAATATTTAAAAAATGTACTAAATTTTGATATTTATATATTTTATTTTTAATATTTAGTGATTTTTTTTTTTTTACAAATATTATACTTTTTAAGTATATTTATATTAGATGTGTTTAAAAATTTTAAAAAATTACTCATAATATTAAAAAAATTCATTGAAAACAAAAAAAATACAAAAATATAAATTTTTAAAAACCAAAACCAAACAAGTAAATTATTTTCTCCATTTTTATTTATTTTTATAAAAAATTAAAATATTATCAAAAAAATTAATTTCTAAAACAACCCTAAATAATAATAATAATAATAATAATAATAATAATAAATTAATTAACAAAATCGTGATAATTTTTGCTTCCTTGAAAGAAAGAAAAAAAAAGAGAGATTCGTTAGAGATGTGTACCAACAACAACGAATCAAGATTTTCTCCTTTATCTCTCTTTAATTCTCTATTTGCTGGGCCAATGGGCTCACTTTTAGGATCAATTCGATAATCCGAATCGTTCATATTTTAAAATTTATTGAGTATATCATACTTGTAAAAAATCAAGTTGATCGGATATCAAAAAACATGTGTTCGAAAAACTGTTTATTAAATTTTTTTAAAAAATAGTTTGTAGTTTCATGATCCGAACATATAATTTCTAATATTCGATCAATTTGATTTTTTTTACAGGTATGATATATTCAACAAATTTAAAAATGTGAATAGTTCAAATGATCGAAATTAGACCCAATGATCTAGCAAGTAGGGAGTTCAGGAAAGATGAAAGAGAGAATCCTAATTTAAAAATAACTGGAGCGAAAGGATCCTCTAGAGTGATTTCTCTGAAGTGATCTCTAGAGTGATCTTTGAGAGTTTGACACGTGCCCCACTAGTAAAATCAAAGGTTAAGATTATTTTGGTAAGGAAGTGATATCCCTGCCTTTTCTCTTCCATTTTCCGAGTCCGACGCCGCCGTCCGGAGCTTCTTCTCCCTGCCTTTTCGTATTAAGAGCTTACAAATTTCAATGGAAGCCATGAGGTTGAGCATTTTCTGGGTAATACCCAATTCATTTTTCTTCAATTTTTAGTCAAAATTGTAGAAAAAGACACAGATTTAATGGATTTTGAAGGATCTGCAGACAGCCTTCGTCTTCGAATGTATCTGCAATTTTTAATGTAGAAAAAGACACAGATTAATCTGTAGAAAAAGACACAGATTGATCAAAACTAGACACAGATTAACCCTGCATCTTTTCTGTAAGGAGGAGAAGGAGAGAGAGATGGGTCGTTGATCTTGGAGTTGTAGAGATCGCCATTGTTGGGAGAGGTTGTCTTGGAAGTAGAGGTTGCGGAGGGGGAGAAGTCGGAGGGGAGTGGGCCGGAGAGGGAGTTGAAGCGGAGGCTGAGGGTGTGGAGGTGGGTCAGATTGGAGATGGAGTTGGGAGGGAGTTGGCCGGAGAGGCCCATGGCGGGGAGGCAGAGCTGGGTGACGGAGGAGGAGGAGGAGGAGGAGTCGCAGGAGAGACGAGGTAGGGGAGAGAGAAGAGGAAGTCGAGGATTGGGCCGGAGAAGGCTGAGGGTGTGGAGGTGGGTCAGATTGGAGATGGAGTTTGGAGGGAGTTGGCCGGAGAGGCCCATGGCGGGGAGGCGGAGCTGGGTGACGGAGGAGGAGGAGGAGGAGTCGCAGGAGACGCCGGGCCAGAAACATGGGGTGGCTTCGGAGAGGTTCCAGAGGAGGGATCTGCCTCCGACGGCGGAGCGGACGGCCAGGAGGGCTGCTCCCCCGAATCTGAATTTTTTTTTTATTTTTTTTTTCAAAATACTCCCCAAAACGACGTCGTTTTGGGGAGTTTTATTCACAGCCGTTGGATGAGTCACTCTAGGAGATCACTTCAGGGTCTTTCACTCTAGAGGATCCGGACGCATAACTGGAGTGGTTCCAGTGAGCAAGAATTCTCTCCTTGCATTATTTATTGGCCTTTTCTTGTAACAGTTAAGATTTACTTAAAGAGAATCTAACAGTTCAAATCAATTTATTAAAAAAATTTAACCTTAAAAAGTAATTTTTTAAAAAATAATTTGAGTCATTAGATTCTCTTAACCGTGGTAGGAAAGGAACCAAGTAAAAAAAGACAAGGAATGAATCCTCCCTCGGTTCTCGAGCATCAAAAAGTGATGTCAGCAAAAGACCAAGTGACCCAAATGACGTGGCAATGGGGGGACCAGCACGGGTACGGTGGGCGGGAAGCATAGGGTCACGAGTGGGACTCGTGCCAGATGTCCTTTTTTGTCCTCATCCTCCATGCACAACGCCTCACGTTAATTCGGTCCTCCATTAATTTACGGAAAAATATATACTACTACTTATATAAAATACAAAATACATGATTCTTAATTAAAATATAAAATTTAATTACTTCAAACTTAATAATCATTTATAATTGATCTAGCAACACTTCTAATATGGACAAAAGAAAAATAAAAAAGGAAGAAATTCTCTCCAATTGCAAAAATTATTAAACAAGTCAAACACCACCAAATCATGTGTCCATCTAATAATATTTTGTGATTTATTATTATGTATTTTAATTTTTAAATTATGTAATTATTTACCATTGCTTATTGAGCGAGCACACAACCAATATGATTTTCTTAGAATACAAGATAATGACTCCTCGAGTTAAACATCTAATTAGGCTTGAATAGATCCAACTCGGGAGGATGCAACTTATCATTCTCTTATTTCTCTCCTATAATTAAAATAAATAAATAAAAGAAAAGAAAGACAAATAAATCTCAAGTGGGCTTTCGAAACATAACCATTTCCCTATCCCTGAGAACATACAATTATCTGTTAATTTTTAGTATTAAATTCAAATGTTAGCGTTTGATGAGGGATTTTTTTGTTTTTTGTTTTTTGTTTTGGGGGGAGGGTTGTGTGTGAGTTGAGTTTGAATTACCAACTGTACAAGATTTTAGATTGCTTTGAAAAACAAATATGCTTTTGTGGCTTTACCCAAAACAACGAACTTACAAAAAAAGAAAGCAAACATCTCTTTGCAATGGCATGTGAACATTCTCCAATTAATTGACAAATCGATTGAAATCAAACTTAAACGGAAATGGTATTGGAAAGTAATTCCAGGGTAAAAGAAAAAGAACTAGGCAATATACCTCTTTTTGATTTAGCAAAGAGAGAGACAGAGATGGTGTTTGGGAAGTGAGTTTTTATGTAGATTTTATTAGATGTAGGTTTTTATGAGATAAAAAAATTTTGGTGTTTGGGAAGATAGTTGGGTTTTTATGTGGTTGGATGTGATGTTTGTGAGAGAAAAAGTGAAATGATTATGGGGTTGGATGTGATATTTTGTTTGGATGTGTTTTTTTGGGTTTTGCAAAACTTTTGTCTTTTAATGAAAAAAATGAGAAAAAAATTTGGGAACTTGCTTCCCAAACACCACCAGAGTGGTAGTTACCTCTCAGCTTCTTGTGGGACAATTAGGTCCACGAGGGTATTATGCAGAGTGCTCTTGGTGGCCTGCTCATCAGTCCGAGTTCGATCCCCTGCGCCTTCCCAGCGCCAGTTAGGATACATCTATATGTGATGTTTTTGCCATGTAAACAAAAGTTAAATTAAATTAAATTTAAAAAAAAAATAAAATAGTAAATTCATACCTCTCAGCTTCTAGTCCATGACTAGAGTTGGTAGAATTAGTAGAGCCCAGAAATCAAGTAATGTATGTCTGACTTCTTGATCTAGGATATAAAGAACAAACAAATGAGAGCTTGCATATGTATATCACAATGCAGAAACAACACCTGCACACATACAGAGAGAGAGAGAGAGAGAGAGGATTTTGTAAGCAAACAATACTGCAAATCACTCTATATACAATTCTGCAACAAACAAAAGGGTGCTTTCCTAATGTTGCGGTTATTGTTGCCTCATTTGATCAGCTAGAGGAGTTTAATATGCAAATATAGTTTGTCGGTTGATTCACTGATATGGTACCAAGATTTGAAAAATCAAGAATGTGCTATCTTCGCCCTACTATCTAAACTATAATATTATTTCCAATCTTTTTAATGAGATTAAAAGATTTCCAGTTAAAACGCAGCTACCAAAGAAACATCACTCACCATCACGAGCTAAAAATAACAGCAGCAACTGTACATTGGAGATCTTCGTCAAAGCAGTGGCAAATGAAAATTGTATAAGAAGCATCAAATGTATACCCTTTTGTCATCATCATAATGTATATCTTCTTCAGGTCTAAGCCAGCTTGTACTGTCAAGCAGCAAAGGAAGATAGATCTCTCTGTCATCAAGAGGTATCTGGAAATCAATGGAAGACCATTCATGACTGTCAAGTGTATCTTCTGCAAAATGAGTAATGGATTGTCTGTGGTTTGAGCTATACAAGCAATCCTCTTGCTCCTCTTCTGTAAGAAGATAAGAACATGGACTTTCCTTTTGTGGAGATTGAAAACCGTCGTCATAAGTAGACAAGTGAAGTTCACCAAAGGAACCGCTCATTGATAAGCACTTCAATCCAAAATCAAAACGCAGTTGTGAGGGAAGGACAAGTGCTTCCAAATCTGGATGATGCTTTTCACTGAAAACCTTGTTTATAACAAGAAACTTCTCCTCTTCAAGGAATCTTCCCACATCCCAATTACAAAGTTTGGTTGAATCAGGTTGTGGTAATAAGGTATGTTTGGAAGGATAATTGGAAAAGGACAAAGAGTACGGCTCGCTTGCATCAAAACTTCCATCCAGACAATGCTGGTGATGATGATCCCATGAATTTGCCAATGTGGAATGCGAGTTCGTCTCTGTGTTGCAAGTATTAATTGACGAGTCTCCTTCATCTTTCAAGTTGTCAGAATCCCAACCCAATTGCAACAAAGTACATGGCTCTGTTCCAGTAGCAGAATCATCCAGATCTTGAAATTTGTTCAGCTCTTTAACACAAATTGATGTAGTAGATCCATACTTTTCGAAATTAGAACAAAAATATGGATCACGTAGAGTGATCAAACTTGCAGTACCACGTTCATAATCAGAACCAAATTTCTTGTTTTCATACTGAATTTTTTTTTTTGCAGCATAGCTGGTTGAGGGAGAATCAGAGCCTTGGGTCTCCCATTTTGAGGTAATTATCTCTCTTGATCTGCAATGGAAATCATCCAAGTACCACCCCTGCTCATCTTCCACAAGGTCCCTTCTTTGAGTCCAATGAAATTCCTTGTCGCAGGTATTTGAGTCGGGAAAAGCATGTGATGAATATTTGGTGTCAGCTCTCATCTGCGATGGCTTTGCATCCCCGCAATGCTGGCAGACAGAAGTTTTCAGCCTAAAAAGCAAGTGCTAAATAAGACTTCAAACCACTTACAAAAGCCAAAAGATCATACATTGTTTTCATTACTGCCAGGGAACAGCCGATTGAGGAGAACAGAAACCAAATTACACCTGAAAAATATGAACTGAATTCATAACAAGATGTATAAAGAAAACGAAACAACTAAAAAGCTGTCATGTAGCTAACCCCTCCAAACAGCTCTCCTTAACCTCAGGTAATGAGGTCTCCACAACCCACTGATGTAATTTCTTTCTCTTTCCAGAAAAGACTCTTTCATCCTGGAATTCAGTCCCTAAAATTCAAGAACACTTCAGTATGTTCTACTAACCAATACCTTTTTAAACATTAACAAGAGTAATGAGACACTGCATAAATTTGTTACTGATAGAAAGTGTTTCAACAAATTTACATTTTGAGAATTGGAAATAGAACATGATTTTTCTAATTACTTGTTGCAAAAGAAAATAAAATGTTATCTGATTGCCACGAAGGGGCTGATGATTTGATGCCGAAGCAATTTGGATATCTTGCAACAAGATCCCAACAACAAAATATTCCATATTCTTAACGTTGCATTCTTTTTTCTTGGCCATGAATATGGCATATGTGAATATAATTGAAGTTTTGTGCAAATATAACCTATGCTTCAAACAGGTCTATGCTATATTTGTGTTCATTTCTGCCGCATAGATCCTCCCAAGTATGTTCAACATTTATTTTTTTCTTTCCCCCCTCCCTCCTGTATATTACTGTGCCAACCAAGAAGGTAGTGTTGAATATTTGAAGGGGTGAAACCATAACCTAGAACTTCGAGTTTTGTAGGATCTCTGCATGTTGTATGATGAGATATATGCAGATGAGTATTTGATTTGGTTCAACAGCTTGCACAAAATAAGGAAAAGTTGTGAATAATATCAATAGTCTGATTCATACCACAAGATTTGCCAAAACAGAGATTTTAAGATCCAAGCTAAAAGTATGATACTTTGTAATATTACCATAGACAGCATGAACAATAAACATTCTAAATTATTTAAATACAGATACACTCCTAACAGAAGAAGACAGAGAAACAGAACAAAACAATGCATTGACAAGCTCATTGACACGTTGATAGCTAAAATCACATCTCGTAGAATGTTTCATTTATATCAAATAAAAAATTGAAGAAATTTATTTCCTATATGAGATCAATCATTTCAAACATTACAACTTAACTGCCAAGCATTTTATCCT
Organism: Camellia japonica; assembly: GCA_030407325.1. Lineage (NCBI taxonomy): Eukaryota > Viridiplantae > Streptophyta > Magnoliopsida > Ericales > Theaceae > Camellia > Camellia japonica. The sequence goes on along the minus strand of JAPPVO010000003.1, from coordinate 33,247,621 downwards.
TACGGTCCAAAGAAAATGACACACATGCCTATGCTATTCTAGGGTTAAAAGCTTTTAGCTTTGGTTGTTTTTAAGCTGTTACTTCGATTTCTTAATTTTATGTTTCAAAATTTTTTTTCACTGTTTGTTTATTATTACTTTAAGACAACATAATCATTATTACAACATGGTTTGAACTCCATTTGAAAGGTTTTTGGTGTATTTTCCATGGTTGCAATGGGATATCACAAGACGAGACTAAACTGAATGGGTTCAAATGAAAGAAAAATATGCAAGATGCCAAAAAGGCAGATGTAGCAGGTGAATCAAGACTATGATTGAAAGAAAAGGGCCAATCATTTGTGTACTCCCTTTCACTTTATGATATTTCTTTTCATTGATTGACAGAAAGAAAAGACTAGCATTGTTTCAAAAGAATGGCTTAACCTGAAATGTCCAATCACAATGCACACCTGAATTCTTTAATGCACCACAAAGGGGTGAGAGGAGCAAATTCTGGTTAATAGGTTTAACTTTTTCAATGAGCAATGGGGTCCCGATGACCTTGTGGCTATTTTCACCAAAATTAGTTGTCTCTGCATCAAATAAAGTAAAAAATAGCAGTCAATAAATTATTACCAGTGAACAAAGAAAATTTTATACCCATTGATTTGCAAAAAAACTTCATCAAAAGGAAAAAGAAAATTCCAATCTACAGTGGACACCTGAATTCTTTAATGCATTAAATCAAGATTTATTGCTCTCCTACTACATGTACAGCATGAAAAAAATGTCCATCGAATACACTTATACTGAACAAACCCGCCAACAGGTAGACATATTCCAGGGAAGATATTGTTGGAAAATGGCTTTTTATAAACTTATTTTTTGCTAACTTTGAGCATTAATTAAGGTAGGACCCAAGTGTTATTTTTGACATTTCTTGGGTTCATGTTTAATGCGGTGTAGTGAATAATATCGTATATTTGGTTGCTCAAAACCATTTCCTAATGAATGAGAATTCAATGCGTATTTTCGGGTTTGTGAAAATGACTTTAGGTGGGTTTCCTACACATTTGTGAAATGTGCTTATCCCACATAGGAAAGGCTTAAAGATTTATATGAGTATATATACTTTAGCTTGCCATACTTGGGATGGGCCTCAAGGAGCATCTCAAGTTTTGTAAGGAGGGGAGTTATGGATAAAGTGGACTTGGCCCAAAACCACCACACACACACGCCGCCGTCCGTCCAACTGACCACGGGTGCGAGGTCTGGGTTGTGTGTCGGATCCTAACTTTAATTTTTTTGACAAAATTCGTTTGAATTTTTTCAAATTCTTGCGGGAATTTTTTTTTCCTTAAGGAAATAATTCAAATCTTGCGCCAAATTTTCAAATTCAAAATTTTGAATTTTCAGGTTGCCTCCTTTCTAAACCGGTGTTGTTCCGGTTGCACCTTTCCGGTCATGTCTGAACAACCATCATGGCCTACCCGAACAGGTGCATGGTTGGCTATAAATAGCCTGTCATTCCAACATTTCATTCCATCGAATTTTCTTCAACATTTCTTCCTTCTTCTTCCTCTTTTCGTCCTCCTGTTTTCTGCATCTGTTCTGCATTTAATTTTAGGAAGAGAAAGAGAGAATTACAGCATATTTTTCGTTCACCAGACTTGAGTTTGTAGTGCTACAAATCAAGTATTAGTCGTTGCATCCTGAGAAATAGACGCCGTTAAATCTCGAAGCACCAGAGCAAGGGCGAAATCTACTTTAAAGAGATTGTGTTCAACACAAGCCTCGACTTATAATTTCTGTAAGAAGTTAATTCGGAATTTAATTTATTTAATTATTTTCTGAATTATTTAATTTTATTTTGTTATTTATTTTATTTATACATTTAATTTACACACACACAACCCACTAAGATATAACAGATATTTTAGGGAACAACCCCACACCAATCCAAAGTGATTACTGCTGAACCCACCTCTGGTAAAATCACTTGGTTTAACTTTTTTCGATTGGTTGTCCTTTTTATGTAAAGGACAAGAGCGACAGCAACCTCCTGCATCCTGCTTTAATTTCTTGAAGAACGCGTACTCGGAAGTTTTTGGGGCATTGGCTGCATATCATTTTGCATCAGATGAATATAAATACTGACTATTTTTCATTGCTTCAAATCACCATGGAGTAAAGTGAGCATGAACAAAATATGCACTACTTTGGCAAAAATGGAAATTGATGTGGAGAATAGGCTACTTACATCCTGGATCCCCAATTGCTTCATGTTGCATGGAAGAAACAGTGTGTCTAATATTTGGAGGACAATCCAATTCCGGATCTCTAAACTTCACTCTTTTTCCCCTGATTACATCATCTACAAGAAAGCAGACCACTTCAGCGAGAACCAACAGAGGCATTGCATAAACTATTTGGTCAGCATTCCTAGATAGGATTAGAGCATCTCCAATCCTTCATCAAATTCATATTTGATTAAAAATGGCAAAAATTGTGCTACAACTATTTCATCAAATCTGTATCAAATCAAAGGAGAGGCAATTTTTTTCACCAAATCAAGGACGAACCAAATCCATATCAAATTCCCAACATTCATATTTTTACTCAAATTTGATGAAATTTTGAAAACATTAACGATTGGAGATGGTTTTCTTTCATAAACAAGTTTCTAGGATAAGTTTGGAATTTTCAAAAACATATGATTACAAAAATAAATAAATAAATAAAATTAAAAATGGAAGGATTGGACTGTTCCATATCATATCAAGCTTTCAACCAAATTTTCACTCAAATTTGATGAAAAATGAGAGAGTACGGTTTGGAGAAGCAATTACAACCCCAAAGAAATTAGACAGTGGCAAAGGTTTCCAGTTGAGAAGTAACCCTAGATAAAGTTGCAGAGACCGCGAATAACATTGAGTCATTGTTCAAATATGTCAAATCATCGCAATCAAAACCGGCATTCACAGCAAGTTACACCTCAAATTCAATCACCGTAGAAAATATTTTCAAATTGTATTGAATTGAATAGTAAAAGCAACTAATAATATTAGCAATGACACATTGAAGTCTAGAATTTAGAGAGAAAGGACAAATAGAAAAATACCTCCCGTTTCAGGATAGCTACGAACTCCATTAAAAACTCTAATTGAAGAACTTCGGATTTTTGGAGGATCTCTGGTATTGATTTCGGGTCTTCTCTTCATTATCTCCGAATCAAAAAGAGTTTGATCAGAGCTTGTCAAAACCCTAGCTCTGGTTCGGTCGAGAGCACGAGAATTTTCAATTGCGAAGGCGGTTTGAAGATGGAACAGACTAAAAGCGGGGGCACATTTGGGCGCCAAAAACGTCACATGAGAGGGAGGGGGGAGCATCTATTTATACACACCAAACACACTCTATACGATGTTTATTTTTATTACACTTTTATTCTTAAGTGAATTTACCATTTTATAAATCATACCAATTCAAATAAACAAATATCTCAATACACATCCAGACTTCACATCCATATGTTGTTCAAGCTGTTTAGCTCCAAGTTTATCCATATGTTGTTCAAGCTGTTTAGCTCCAAGTTTGTAGCTGGTACTTCTTCTATTGAAGCTGTTGAAGCTCCAAGTTCATTGAAGCTGTCCATTCGTAGCTTTCCATTTCCATTAGTTTACACACTAACCTCATCCTCATTCATCATTGTTATGAAGGATTTCTCTTCTGAAAATTCAGATTTTCAGAAGTAAATAAATGTTTATGAGAAAGATAGCCAAGGAAATGTGAGTTTTGCAATGTAAAAGTCTTTTATTTTATTTATTTTTTTTTTTTTTTTTTTTGGCATCGTTCGGATAACCAGAGCCGAATTATATTATTATGTTCGGAAATCTACTTCCGAAATAAATATTTAATTTCGGAAGTTGTTGTCCGAAATAAGTTAAATTTTACAACATTCAACTTCCGAAATTTTAAAATTAATTCGGACAACTACTTTCGAAAATTAGCATTTTGTTCAACACTGTACTTCGGAATGAAGTAAATTTTTTTTTCCCCATTTTATATTCCAAATTTGTAAACTGCATACCAAATTTACAGTTTGAAATTGCAAATTAATCTTTATAATGCCATTAAAAATTTGTGATGTTATACAAAACATGTAGGAATATGTGTCAACTCAAGAAAGTTAGGTTTGCGCAGATAGTGTGTTGGATTACACTACTCAATTCACAACTGAACAGGTTCACTTTACGAAATTATAATGATTATGTTTCGAATTGCTCAACAAATGTAAATGTTTTATAATATTTATTTGACTTTGTAGGTATTCAAAAGTAAGGATGAATTGCTCAACTGGGTACGTGAAGTTGGAAAGATAAATGGTTTGGTCATTGTAATCAAAACATCAGACTATGGTAGAGGGAAAAAAAGACCCAGGATGTATCTTGCTTGCGAGAGGAGTGACCAATACAGAGCGACAAAGAAGTTAAAACATGATGGCAACAATACATCAAGAATAACTGGTACGAAGAAGTGTGGTTGTCCTTTTGATATGAGGGCTCACAGGTTTACCACACATGATGAATGGACATTGACCAAATATGCGGATTGCATAACCATCCACCTGCAGAGCACCTTGAGGGACATTCATATGCGGGGAGGCTGTCAAAGGATGAGAAAACATTGTTAATGGATATGTCAAAGAGCATGGTTCGGCCAAAAGAAATCCTAGTAACCTTGAAACAGCGAGATGCTCTCAATGTAAGCACACTTAAAACCATTTGCAATGTACGCCATCGAAATAGGGTGGTACAGAGAGCTGGAAGATCACAGATGCAACACTTATTGGGTGAATTGGCCAAGTATAATTACATTGAGTGCCATCGATGTGAAGAGTCCACGATGACTGTGACAGACTTGTTTTGGGCACATCCTACTAGTTTGGACTTATTTCGGTCTTTCCCACGTATATTAATTATGGATTGCACATATAAAACCAATAGATATCGTCTTCTTCTTCTTGAAATTGTGGGAGTGACATCAACTGAAATGACTTTCTTTGTAGCTTTCGCATACTTACAATATGAGAGGGCCAATAACTATGCGTGGGTGTTAGCTACATTGCGTGATGTCATGGATGGTTTTGTTTTGCCATCAATTATTGTTACTGACAGAGAGCTAGCCTTGATGAATGCCATACAGAAGATATTCCCGACTGGCAGACATTTGTTATGTCGTAGGCATATCAGTAAGAATGTATTAACCAAATGCAATAAAATGTTTGAGACACAACAGAAATGAGAGAAGTTCAACCATGAGTGGAACTCTTTAGTGTATTCATCTTTTGAAATTCAATATGATGAGCGTCTTAAATCATTACTTAAGGAATTCAATAGTTATCCGGATGCAGTCAACTACGTCATGGATACTTGGTTGGTTTCTTACAAGGAGAAATTTGTGGCGGCATGGACAGACACGTGTATGCATTGTGGCAATGTTACGACCAACCGGTAAGATTACTTTTGTTCAATATGTTATTAATAAGTGCCATGTACTTGATTTTAATTTCACTTACATTGAATTGAACAGGGCTGAGAGTGCACATGCAAAACTTAAAAGACAATTGGGTTCATGTCAAGTCTCATTTCAGGCATCATTTGAGAAAATACATAGTTTGCTTGAGTTGCAACACACTGATATCAAGGCTTCATTTGAGAAAAGTCTAACTGTTGTGCAACATCAATTTAAACCTTTTCAGTTCAGGGAGCTACGGGGTAATGTGTCTATCTCTGCATTAGAGTATTTGCTTGTAGAGAGTAAGAGAGCCAATTCCATTGGTATTGATGCTGAAGCTTGTGGATGCGTCCTTCGCCACACTTATGGTTTACCTTGTGCCCATGAGATTGCTGACTACATCAAACAAGATTGTCCTATACCACTTGCTACCATACACTCATAGTGGAGGCAACTTCATATCTCCATATGCAACAAAGAAGAGGAAACGGAGGTGACTTGTCATGCAGAAGTAGAGTTGTTTGTGAAAAAGTTCAATGAAAATGATAGAACTATGCGGTTGGAGCTTTTGAAGAAGTTGAAAGAGATTGTATGTCCGGGAAGCACTTTTCTTGTTGAGCCCGAGGTGAAGCCCAAAACATGTCCTCGGGATCATAAGAAGATCAATGTTTCTACCCGTCGTGACCCGTGTGCATTTGAGTTGGTGCAATTTGGACATGATTCCTTCTCACCTAGGGACACTCAAATCACTACATTAGCTTCTACTATGGAAACCAAGAAGAAGCGACCTGTTAAGGGAAAGGAGAAAGTGAATGCGAAAGGGAAGGTGTACATTACTAGAACAGTGAAACCTGGTGCATATGTTAATGCTTTCCCTTCTGGGTTGAAACCATACATTAAGTTTGTCAAGGATGTAGCTGCAGATGTGAATTGTGGTTTCAGGGCTATAGCTGCTTTAATTGGTCATACAGAAGATGATTGGGCTCAGGTTAGGCATGATCTTTTGGGTGAGCTGCACACACACAAAGAGGAATACATTACATTTTATAGGTCCTACGAAAGGTTTGAAGAATTGACAAGCATATTGTCATACTTTGAAGACAGTCCTAGATACTCACATTGGATGACTATGCCAGACATGGGACATCTTGTTGCATCGTGCTACAATCTTGTGTTATACCACTTGTCATTACAACAATGTCTCACCTTTTTACCTCTTAGAACAGTGCCAGTACCTCAACTTGATAGACATGAGATTGCCATTGGGTTTGTCAACAGAAATCATTTCGTCCAGGTATAACAGAAACTTATCAATTTGTGCATGTACAAGCAGTTATGAGGAATGACCACTAACTCAATTGACATTTGGTGTAGGTTTTTTTGCAGCCAGGCCATCCAGTTTCTCCTATAGCCACTAATTGGCGAAAATACCGGCACCCTTGCGCTGTCGACTGCGATGATGCATATGTGCGCCGCATTCAGCATTTCAAGGACATTATTCATGATACTGTAGCTACTCGAGAGACATTTGATGTTGTTGATGTCGCATGACACATGTATGCATTTGACAATGTTAGAATTATGGAAGAAATTAATAGATGTGTTTTTGATGTTGATGTGTTCTGTGGCATGGATTGAATGTTATCGACCATTGTTACCATTCCATTCTAATAACAAAATATCATTTACAAAATCAACGACCATTGTTACCATTCCATTCTAATAATAAAATGTCATTTTCAATGGTATCAACCATTGTTGCCATTTCATTATAATAAGAAAATATTAACCACTGTTAGCATTACAACAATGTCATCTTACAAAAAACACCACAAAAAATTCATCAACTAACAAATAACATGTCATGAATCAACTGTATGCCTACGCTTAGGCCTACGATTGTATGTCAATGTCGGAGATGAAAAGCGACCTCCAGTATAACTAGGTCCAACAGAACTAGGTCTAGCTTCGTCAATGTGCTGACCTTCAAGGACGTGCGTCATAGTCTCGATAGCCTGGTAAAGTCGATGAGGATGCCGAATCCCCTCCTCATAACCAGCCTCAACAATAAGATGTGCAATCTGCAGTGCATGTGCAATACGCTGCATTTGAAAAGAATATCACATTTTAGGGAACATATAAGAAAATAAAAAGTAAGTTACAAATGCATAAAAAAGGATAATATATTACATCGGCATGTTGGCTGAAATCCTGATGGTCATGGACACGCGGTTCATCAGTGTGCTCAACATATAGGTGCGTGATATTCTTATACCAATCCATGTAACCCGGTACACATTCCAAAGGCTGACGAACTGGTGTGCTCCTCCGCTGCTCAGATAACACATGGTTATCCCAAGCCTCCCAGATCCTATCCAAGTATCTATACATGACTGTATATCATGCATATATGTTGCCTCGAGCACCACGACTGGGAGCTCGCGGTGCATCTGGGATGGTTTGAACCCTGCCAAACTACCTCAGAACTCTATCTGGATGATAGGGTTTGACCACGTCTAAGCACTTTAAGCATCCATGGTAGAACGTAACCAGGTTACATGAACGCCGATCTCTGCAGCTGTGGTATGGATCCTAAATAACCTGTAAACGTAAAGTGTTTTTGAATTAAAGTATATAAAGGGTAAGATAAATGGAAAGTAAACTTACATCAGTCGCTACCAAACTGTCAAGCTTTGCTCGAAAAGATTTCAAATGATCAATGGAGGAACCCGCCTCTCTCCTAGATGCCCAATGGTACACGTGTGGCATGTCTTCATTGTAGCCCATGTTCTGGTGAGGTCGGAATGCTCGGAAGTGCTCATAAATCCACGCCTCCAAAAGAGTCATATATTACCCATCTGCTTAACCCCGGACTGGCTAGCATACCTCAATTGTCTGTATAAAAATGCTAATGTAGCAGCACCCCAGGCGTAAGTATGAATGGATCCCAAATCCATCAATAAGCCAAGGTAAACAACAGGAACCCTGCCGCCACTCTTGTCACTGAAGCGTGTACATCCCAACAGAAACAACAAATAAGCTCTAGTAGCGCACTGTGTGCCTGTTTGGTAGCACTTAAAAGCAGCTTAAAGCTGCTTTTAGCTTAAATTAAGTTACTTTGGTGTGTTTGGTAAAACTTAAAGGGATAAATTATAGCTTTTATTAAGCTATTTTCAGCTTAATTTTCTAAGCACCTCAGGCGGTGCTTCTGGATTCAGCTTATACGGGAAGCTGAAATGGGAGGATTAAAATGACTAAAATGCCTTTCAGAATTGATGCTAATTACATGTATGCCATGTATATAAACCATTTCTCACTCATTCTTCCTCTCTCACACAAACGAGAGAGGCGATTTCCTGCGAGCTAGGGCGATTTCCGGCGAGCATATCCATTTCTGGCGACCGAGCTCTCTCTCTCTCTCTCTGTCTCTCCCCCTTCGCGAACCCGTCTGTCTCCCTCTTCACGATCGCGATCTGCCATCGCGATCTCTACCATCGCGATCTGCCGTCGCGAACCCGTCTGTCTCCCTCTCCCCGGCGTGAACCCTAGCGCCGGTTGATCTGCACCATCTGCCATCGCTATCTGAATGAAACCTTAGCGCCGATTCATCCTACCGGAGCTAGGGTTTTCATTATTATTATTATTTTTTTGGAGGTTTTTCAGTGTTTTTTTAATAAAAAAAAAAACAAAATAATTAATGAATAAATAATAATAATTGATGCTAATTAATTGAGACTAATTAATTTAAAATGAAAAAATGAAAACTTGAGACTAGTTAATTTAAAATGAAAAAATGAATTTTTTTTTATATTAATTGATACTATTAATAAGAATATTGATGAATATACGTAATTGATGGAAAAATTAATAATAATTGATAATATTAATATATGTAATTTATGTAATAATTGATGAAAAAAATTAATATTGATGAATATATGTAATTTATATTAATTGATAATATTAATTGATGGAAAAATTGATAAGTTAATATAAATTGATGAATATATGTAAATTGATAAATTAATATAAATTGATACATTAATATAAAGAATAATAATGATACATTAATATAAAGAAAAAATGAGATATTACTAAAAATAATTAAAATGAATAATAATAATAAATTGGAAAAATTGATACATTAATATAAATTGATAAATTGATGAATATATGAAAATAATATGTAATGAAATCACAACATTAATATAAATTAGAACATGAATATTAATTTTAATGAATTAATAAATTAAAAAAAACTAACAAAGAAATAAGAGAAGAAAAAAAAATTAAAAAAGAAAAGAAAATAAGGTGAAAAAGAAAAGAAAAGAAAAGAATGTATTATAAATGAAATCACAAATTTTATATCCTATAAGGGCAAAAATGACAATTATACAGCAAAAAGCTATTTTACAGCTTATTTACCAAACACTACTCTGCGGCTTAAATCCATAATCCCACAGCTGCACCAAACAGGTTACCAGCTTATGTTCACAGCTGTAAGTTATAATCTGTTAAGCTATAATCTATAATCACTTTCCCACAACTCTACCAAACGGGGCCTGTATAGCCTCCTCGGGGTCTGAATCTGTGACACCAGCAAACTGACTTCGCAACCACTCAAGCCTGACTGAATTGCCACCAGTAGTAGAAACCTCTTCATGTGCTACATGTTCAGTAATCCCCAAGCCAGAAACTAGTAGTGTAACTCCATGATGATCCGTCACATCTGGTACGCTGACTGATCTGCCTACAATAGCAAGGCTAAGAATAGTGCCAACATCATTCAAAGTCAAGGTCATCTCACCAACTGTCATGTGAAATGTGTTCATCTCAGGTTGCCATCTCTCAACAAAATTGGAGATTAGAAGCTTGTTGACGAACCGATAAGTGCAACGAGCTAACTGTGACAGCCTAGACTGCTTAATAATGGCTTTGAATCTGGTGTTGTTGTCTACTGACCACCATGGCCATGCAAGGATCTTCGAAGAGTGATTATGACACTTTAGGGGCCTTCGTTCCTATAACACAAATGATATCTCATTAGAAACTACCATACAACACACAAAAAAAAAAAAAAACTCATATACAAATGAATTTCACTTCTACTCAGGAATGTTTTACCTCCCCGTGCTAAACAGCTGCAGCGACATGACTATTGAAACTCCGCAGTATTGATGGATCAATCGATCCACCTGGAAAAGCATGAGTAAGGTACTCTTCCTGGACAGTAGGAGAATCGGGTAAAGAGGCGTCCTCCACAGCAAATGTTAGGCATATCATCACCTTGAACTCGTCTTTGGCTTTGGCTTTGGCTTCGACTGGCACTGGGGATATCATATTCTACCGAAATTGGATCACGACCTCAACCACGACCTCGACCTCGTCCTCGCCTACGCCCTCATCCCCATTCATGATCAACATCCAATTTACGACGCTGTCTATTTGAAGCAGTAGGTGGGACACATTGTTGATATTCAATATCCATATTATCTGCAAAAATTAATATGTTTGATGACTATACAAATGTAAAAAGAATATACAAAAAAAAGGAGGAAAAAAAAAATTTGTTTGGAAGTTAAAAACCGAAAGTATATATATTGTTCAGAAATTGAAAACCGAAACAAAAAATTAATTTCAGAAGTTGAATGTTGTTCGAATTTAAAATATTCGGAAGTTGACTGCCGAAATAATGAAAAATTTTTGGAAACCTACTGTTGAAATAAATTACTAATTTCAGATTTCTACTTCCGAACAAATTCCTTACTTTCGGAAAACCAGTTCCGAACAACTTGTTTACACTTCGTGGGCCTTCGTTCGTTTTGAAAATGATAAAAACAAAACTCTACATTACAAATTAAATAGGAATGAGGATTGAAAAGTAAACTCACCTAAATACAATTGAGGATTGAAAATGTGCTGGAATGCTTCAATGGGATGTCTTGATGGATGCAGCTTTGGGGATGAAAGCTGTGTGAAGCAGGGAGCTATGGGGTAATGTCTTTAACACGGTAATGTAAGAGATGCAGCTTCAGCTTCAATGGGTGTATTTGCACCGTTGGGAGAGCTGGGTTTGAGGGTCGGGTGTGTGTGTGTGTGTATGAGGGTAGATGTGGAATGAACCGTGTGTGCAGTGAGTAAAATAATTAGGAATTAATTTTTTGGTATGTGTAGTGAGAAGGATGTGCAAAGAGTGTATTTGGTGTGTATAAATAGATGCTCCCGAGGGAGGGTGTTAAAAATTCGGTGAAATTACATATTTAACCTCAAATTAGATGATCTGGCAGATTACAAGTGGCTGGTAGGTTCGCTTGGAGTGGGCTTTCATTCGGTTGTTGAATTGGGCCATAGGTATTTTGGGCCCACTTTGGGTTGGTTTTGGTGATACAAAATTGCTCAACTTTAGGCCTATTTTGGAAAGTGTTTTTTTTAGAGAACTTACTGATAAGTCTCATTTAAAATTTATCTAATTTCAAAACAAAACACTTGAATCAGTTAGTCTTATATATTTTTAATTGTGATCAAAAAATCTTGTTAAAAAAAAAAAAAAATTAAAAACGCTGTTATATCCCATCACCACCAGACTTTCATCAGACGATCATCGGAAACTTGCCAGAATGTTTGTTAGACTTATTTATTTTGATGATTTATTTAATTATGTTTTAATTTATTTGAAAAAGAAAAATAGAATCCAAAATTTATTTTGATGATTTATTTAATTATATTTTAATCAAAATTTATTTTGATGATTTATTTGAAAGAGAAAAATATAATCAAAATTTATTTTGTCCCACTATTTCTCACCTAAACCTTTATCCTAAATGTTGTTAAAATGTATTTAATATTTGATTAAATCAGGAGTTCAAACAGCCCAAAATAAAGGTTCAAAAAGTTCAAGTGGAAGATATTCAAATTAGTAATAATGGAAGTACAACGACTATAAACGGCTATAAAGGTTCAAAAGGTCAAAAGGTTCGAAAGGTTTAAGTGGAAACTATTCAAATTTGTAATAATGGAGTGAAAGATATTCAAATTGTTAATGATGGAAGTACAACGGCTATAAACGGCTATAAATTCAAATAAACGCAACGACTATAAACGGCTATAATTTTCATTATATATACCAAAGCCTCTAATGTAAACAAGTTACAAAAAAAAAACCCTGAAAATATTCTTTGATTTATAATCACTCACACCTATTCTCAGAAATTATACACTGAGCCTTATAGTATTAAGCTCATCTTTCCTGTGTGAGGTTTACAGAAAATTCAGAGCTTCATTTTTATATCTATCTTTGAGAGATATTTATTGTAAGCTTTCTTTGAAAGCAAAAATACCATTTCATCTTGTAAAAGTGTTGCAAACACTGTGTTCTTGAAATCTTGTGAGTGATTGTGAATCACCTAAGATTTGCAAGGGTTTGGGCTTGTGAAGTCTGTGTAAAATCTGTGGAGGATTGCTCCATTTGTAAAGAGGTTGCTAGCACTCCTGTGAAGCTAGAAGATAGTAGAAAATCTCAAGTGAAACTTGAGGAGTGGATGTAGGCTTGGTTGAAGCCGAACCACTATAAATCTATTTGTCTCCTCTTCCCTAATCTCTTTACTTTCCTACTACTCCTATAGCTATCTAATATTCATGTGTTAATAATTTGATTTACCCTGTAAGTTAGTTATACTTCATTGTTATTTTGCTTGATCATTTACTGCTAAGTTTATCATTGTGCTTGTTAATAATTTGTTGTACTAGTAGTTAATTTTATTGGGGTATTATTAATTTTAATTTGTAGAAACCTAATTCACCCCCCCTCTTAGGTTGCTTTTTGGGTAACAATGTTTAATATCACCAGGAACTCGTCAAAATATCATCGAAAATTCATCGAAGTACCGCCGGAATGTTCTAAACGTCATCGAAAATCGTCGGAATGTCTAGAATGTTTGCTGGACGTCAAAAATATCGCTGGAGACTCACCGGAATGTCTGGAATATTGCCCAAAAAAAAGAATAGACTGAGAAATTAAAGTGCAAAAACATAGAAAAATGTGCTAAATATTGATAAACTGAAAGAACAAAAAAAAAAACCTAAGAATAACAAACAAGAACATTGAAAAAAAAAAAATGTTATTTTTAATTTTTGTAAGGTTTATGCAAACAATTTCTAATATTGATCAAACTGAAAGCAAGTTTTGAAACTGTAAAATGTTACAGATTCAAATTATGATTCTATTAAGTAGTTATCCTTGTTAATCAAACTGAAAAACATGTTATGAAATTGCAAAATTTTGCAGTTCTAAAGAATGATTCATTTCAGCACAAAAAAAAAAAAAAAAAAAAATTGAAACTGTAAAATTTTACAATTTTCACCGCCTGTAATTAAAACTTGAAAACAACTTGTTCGAGACTTGAAAATTTTCTCCATTATAACAGGACAATAGAAGTGTGTAGTATAGAAAAAGTATTAAAATTGAGAGATCGAAGGAAATAGATAGATATAAAGAGATACTTATACTTCGGTAACTATTTTTTGGTTTAGATCTAGCCGAATCTAATGTAAATCTACTCAGATTTGATGTAAATCTGAGTAGATCTACATCAGATTTGAGTAGATCTACTCATCTTTTTCGTCAGAAACTCATCTCTTTCGCCGTCGATAGCATGAAGTAAAGAGTTAGTGCTTGGTGGTTGTCCGTGAATTCCAATCAATGGTGGTCGCCGATCACCGATAACTGTAAATTAGAAAAATAAAGAAAAGAAAGAAGATGTGATTGTTGTCGTCGACATCAGAGAAAGAGAGATAAAGAGAAGAAGCAAGGTGTAGGGAAGAGAGGAGAAAATAAATGGGTATAGGACTTTTAGGTCTATCTAAAAGGTTTTGGGATTAAATAGAATACACCCTTTTTAAAAAGGACTTTTGAATAATTTTCCTTTTATTTTTAGCTTATTAATTTATTGTAAAAATATATATAAAAAAATAGAGAGATAATGTGATTCAAATAAGTCAATAAGCCAATAAACTAACTTTTTTTTTCCCTTTCCAAAAGAGGCCTAAATGACCCACTGAAAATCAGTTGGATTATATATTGATAATCATATGATCGGAATACATTTGTTTTAAAATAATTGAACGATAATTATTAATTCAAAAATAAATAATTGGTTTTTTTTAAAGAAAAATTTGGTATAACTAAGTAGTTATTGATATCTAGATAATCTAAATTTTTGCATGAATGATCTATTTGATAGACTTTTTAAAATGATTTATTTGAATTATTGTAACGCCCCGAAAATTTATAACATCATATTATTACATCAACCAACATTGTGATTCTTCAACTTTTACATCATTGATCATTAAGGTTTGTACAAGGTAGTTCCACATGCAATTATAGATTCAATGATACCAAATACATGAATCTATAGCATGTAGAACATCAAATCCAAAAAAAATAAAAATAAATGCCCTCAAGGGCTTACAAATTTCCAAGGCTTAAGCCCGGTTAGACAAAAATAGTTTCTCGGACCCAAACAGTTATAGCCTTTGGCTAACAAAAAAATTGCATCACAACAAAAATATAAGAGCCCTATGTTCCCAACATATACGTCCAAGCCCTAACTTGGCGGGATCACCACGTCTTTTCCTACACCAAAATCCCATAGGAGTGAGCATAAAGCCCAGTAGAGAATTCTTAACAAAGTATATACATTTTATACAAGCTTCCCAAAATGAAAATGCACATGCCATGCTATGCCTTTTGAAAGAAGATTACATCTACATCTTTTGAGAAACCATCATACTCAATGATAACTTGAAATCTCAACAATTCATAAATTTACAATTTAATTCAAAGGGACGGTAAATACGACTCAAGTAATCCCTAGGTTGGTGTCTGCAAGTAGGCATAACTAGTGTACGAGCACGAAATAATGTTCTTGTATAATCCTGTTGATCAAGTCTGCGTTCCTCCAAACGTCGTCGCTTTACTCCCTGAAAACACAAACGTGAGCTAGTCGGCGGGTGTGTGCCGAATACCTCTCCGATGCCTAAGTCAGCCAAATAGACAAAAGTTCTATGTATTCGGGAATCAAAGTTGTGTTACCTCTACAAAAGGATATGTTGTGAACTTTTATAGGTTCCGCATAGCACAATCCTGGTAGGACTCTTATTCCTCCAGGTAGAGTCCTCCTAGGAATCACACTCTTGAAAGATAATGCTTATCCTTCAACACCCCCCTCACTGCTTAAACCAAGTGAGATGGTTTTACCTCGGTTGGATGACAGTACGACCGAGCTAACACTAGCCCTCTGTCATACTTAATCCAATGTCTTCATATGCGACACATAGCTCGGCTCTCCTCACTTGTACCTCGGTTTTGGCCTGCTGAGACCGAGCTAACTATACCAGGCTTCGACCGAGCTAACAAGAGCAAAGTCCTCCGCAGGAAGCCCAAATACCTCATCTCCGAATACTTTGACCGAGCTAATCACCACTCCGACCGTGGTGACTGTAGCCATATTTGGACCGAGCTAACTACAAGGTCCTTTCACTTAGCCCTCTTTACCGTGGCCCACAGAATGGCCCATTACCACGCCTGGGCCTAGCTCGGCCCTAATGCACATAAAAACCCCCTCTCAATTGCTCCTTAATTCCATCTGCGTAGCATGATTGGGATTACCTGTTACCAGTCGAGCTAAATTGTCACCGGGCTACCGATTGGTTCGGTCAAAAAACGTCTTTTCAGTCCCTGCAAAACTGAATCGTTTACAATTCTCTTGGGCACGTGGCAAGCCTTTAGTGGCTAATTACAGCTGTCGACGCCGACTTCGTACCTCGCGAATTTTGAACAGTCCCGCCTTTTTCATACGCTTTAAA
This sequence comes from Camellia japonica, assembly GCA_030407325.1. Lineage (NCBI taxonomy): Eukaryota > Viridiplantae > Streptophyta > Magnoliopsida > Ericales > Theaceae > Camellia > Camellia japonica. Next base: position 33,231,259 of record JAPPVO010000003.1, on the reverse strand, counting down.
CAAAAGAAACCCTTCATTTTGTACCAACCACTTTCACTATTCATCATCTCTCTCTCCCTCTAAGTCTCCATTTTTCAAACACAGTGCTTGCGAATCTCTTCCTTGCGATCTCGATCTTTATCCTCTCATTTTCAAACTGTAAGTAACTCAATCCCATTTCCTTTTTGTTTGTCTAGTTTCTGTAGTATATAGCATACTATTCGTATGTTTCTCAAAACACACTATTTTGGCTTCCATTTTTCTGGGAAATAACCATTAAAAACCAGGTAATAGAACCACTAGATTCACGAACAATCTGAGAAACAATGCTTTTGATCCAAAATAATACTCCAACTGAACTAGGAACTTGTTTGTATTAGGTGCGAACCTAGCCAAACTGGATAACTCTTCTAACAACCGGACTAAAACTTCATGCCATGCCTGCAGTTTCAATCGGTCTAAGAACCTTCTGTTTCATTTAGCCGAACTAGCGAACTGTATTACGTTTGCGCACTACCAAACTAGAAATCCTTAACCAATGACCAGACCAAAATAGCTCTCTGACTTAGTCAAAACCGAACTAAGAATGCTGCACCCTAAGTTTCAACCGGGCTACGAACCTCTCGTTTACTTAACCGAGCTAAAGTCCTTCGCTCCAACCGAGCTAAGAATGGATAGTATCCCACGTAGCCGAGCTAGGACTCCATTTATTTTGCCTTTGTTACTTCTAGCACAGTCCAACGATCTGTGCTTAACACTTTTCCTTTTCACTTTGCAGACTGACTTAGGTTGGTCAGGCACGTCTTTGCACACTCAACCGAGATATTGAAGGTCATCTCAACACCGAGCTAGCCCTTCTGAGCTAAATTATCCATAATTTAAGCCCACATGGGGAAGTATCGATTTTTAGTGAACTCTCCAGGGGCTATAGCTGAGTTCCGAAGGGATTACAACATCCCTGATGATGTTCATCTCAGTTTAGCCGAACTAGACACCATTCCTTGGGGAAAATCGGGCTTCGTCCCTTTCAACGTCATATCCATTGTAGAAGCTGGCCTCCGTTTTCCCGTTCAGCCTCTTCTTTGTGAATTCCTTAGACAAACAAGATTTTGTCCTACCCAACTTTCCACAAATTCGTACAGAATAATAAATGGCATCGCCGAGCTAAACCGCCGGCTTGGCCTTAACCTTGGTTTAGCCGAGTTATTTCACCAGTATTCACTTAGCCAGAACGAAGATGGCTGGGTATACTATTTAAGAATAAGAAGACGCCGAGAGAAGATAATAAAAAACACCCCGGACAAAGATGTAAATGATAATGATTTTTTCTAGGTCTCGGGCAACTTCGAAGACCAAGAAGCCCAAATACCAGGAGACCGAATTAACTGGAATAAAGGAGTAGCCGATATAAATACCTCAGCTCAGTTTTGTGCTTTCTTTACTCCGTTGGTCTCATTTTCACCCATACTAAACGTTGTCTTTTTCCTTTATGCAGACTTGAACCATCTAAAGTCCCAGTATAGTTACCCCAATCTTGATGCACTTCGTGCCGCACTAAGATATCCCGATCGAGGTTGGGCCGAGCTACTCAACTTTGAGCCGACATATAGATATAGCAGCAGAAGGAAGACCAGGGTGACAGATTTCCTTCTAGAGCCATCACCAGAACCTGATCCAACCTTTCCACAAATCAACCTCATTCCATTAACAGCGGAAGAGAGCAGTTAGGGCCCTCATCACCGAAACAAATCAAGCTGAGGTACCACAAGCCGACCAATAACAAGAGGCCGTGGTAGCCCTTCCAACCGCCCAACCTTCATTATCTCGGCCAAGCAAGCGCACTCAGACTTCCACAACCGAGCCATGCCTTGTTGACGAGGATGAAACCGTGCTTCCACAAATCACTTCGCCAAGCCTAGAGCCCGAACGTTCCGACCGGGCTAACTCTTCTGATTGGGCCCCAAAACTTACATTTAGGAACCGAGCTATACAAAACACAGATTCAGTTGTAGTAGACAAAGATCATACACTCGCCTTTAACCTGGCTAGGAGTGTGTGCTTGCCCTCTGACATGGAACACCATGACCATTTGACCGAGCTAAAGGCCATTCGGTCGGCGACAAAGTCAATGGTGCTGGTAAGTGCTCCTTTTAATCATCTTTTCATTTTATATCGTTTGTTTGCTCGGTTTTTATTCACAATAGTTATCTCTCATTTTGCAGGCCATGCAGAAGAACCATGTTGCTCACAAGCGCGTATTGGAACTGCGCAAGACAACAAGGCAGGCCATGGCTGAGGCCGATAGCAAGACGGTTGAGCTAAACGAAACTAATTAAAAAATGGCCGAGCTTCAATTAGAAGTCGCCCGACTTACCGAGCTAGTAGATTCGGCAGAGGCGGACAAACAAAAGGCCTTGACCGAGCTGAAGGACCGCTATCTGCATGAGCTGGCTAAGGTCGAGAAGAAGAAGAACGCCGAGATAACCGAGCTGGAGAAGAAGGTGGAAGACGCGGAAGACCGCGGTTACAAAGAAGGTGAAGCCACCTATATCCTGCAGTGCGAAGCTGCTAAGGATATATTTTTCAAATATGGGTGGAAAGCAGCCGTGGCGCAGCTCGGTCATGGCCAAGAGACCGAGGTCTTCTAGAAGCCTCCTCCACATTTCATACTGAGCTACATGGCGGAGTATGCCCACGCCATTCAGCAAAAATTTCTTCAAGCTGAAGAAGAAGAGGAGTCTCCAGAACCCAACAATGCCCTGGTCGTCGCCAATGATCCTGTTGTTCATTTAGCTCGGGTAGAGCCACCGGTGGAAGACTTGGTTGAAAATGTGACCGAGCTTCTTGCTGAAACCAGGCTTCGAGTTGATCTGGATGCGGATCTCGACGATCTTTTTGCTTGATCCTGTATTTTCTACTTTTTGCTTTTTGGAAAGAATGTGTAACTGGGCTAAAGTCCCACTTCTTGTAACCGACTTGAATTTCAAATGAAATCTTCTTTTGGTTTCCTCAACTGTTTGTTCGGTTTACTCCATGCTTGTATTTTTCCACTATGATTTGTGTGAAGTATAATATTTTCTGGCCGAGATACCTATATCGGTCTTATCCTTGTAATCTGTTTGGTCATACCTGCCAACCTCTTTAGCCAAGACCCTTATCTCGGTTTGAAGAGTACCAAAAGTTGGTTATTCCAGCCAACCACTCTTCAGCCTAGATCCTTATCTCGGTTGAAGAGTACTAAAAGTTGGTTATTCTAGCCAACCACTCTTCAGCCTAGATCCTGACCTCGGCTAAAGAGAGATAAGTGTTGGTTTTTCCAGCCAACCTTCTTCAGCCTAGATCCTGATCTTGGCTGAAGAGAGCTTAAAGTTGGTTAATCCTGCTAATTTAGAGCCAAAGTGTTTGGTTATTCCTGCTAAATTTCTTCAGCCTAGATCCTGATCTTGGCTGAAGAGAGCTCAAAGTTGGTTATTCCTGCCAACTTAGAGCCAAGTGTTGGTGTTTCCAGCAAACCTTTTAAGCCTAGATCCTGATCTTGGCTGAAGAGAGATAAGTGTTGGTTTTTCCAGCCAACCTCTTCAGCCTAAATCCTGATCTCGGCTGAAGAGAGCTCAGTGTTGGTTATTCTGGCCAACCTAGAGCTAAGTGTTTGGTTATTCCTGCCAACTTAGAGCCAAGTGTTGGTTTTTCTGGCCAACTCTGCTTTCATTGCCCCTAGCTCACCAAAACTACTCTTACAGAAGAAAACAATTATGCTGAAAAGGAACTACTTGTTTTATTGAAAAAAAAGAAAAGAAAGAAAAACTACAAGTACGTTAAAGAAAAGCTAAAAATAAAATGGTTTGAGATTGGCAGTGTTCCATGGCCTGGGAATGGCCTTGCTGTCTCTGTCTTCCAAGTGGTATGCCCCTTTTCCTGCTAATCCCACCACTTTGTAAGGTCCTTCCCAATTAGGCCCTAACTTGCCATCTCCGGGTACCAGGGTGTTTCCCATTACTTTGCGCAGCACCCAATCTCCAATCTTGAATTGCCTCGGATGTACTGTCTTGTTATATTTTCTGGATAACTCTTGCTGGTATGAGGCGATGTGAACTAGTGCTCTTTCTCTTCTTTCTTTTGCAAGGTCGAGTTCCAAGGCTATGGCTTCTCTATTTAAATCTGGGTCAAAATTTTCACTTCTAATAGTGGGAAGGCCAACCTCCAGTGGGATTACTGCTTCCATGCCGTAGGCCAAGGAAAAAGGTGTTTCTCCAGTTGACCGTCGAGGTGTGGTACGGTAAGCCCATAAAACATGAGGGAGCTCCTCAGCCCACTTGTGTAACAAGCCCGCGGGGGACCTCGCTACAGCTCGGACTCGATTTGTGTCACGGTTCTTAATCTTGAACCAAAGAGTCCAAATCCGGCAAATCGTTTTGAGAAACAGATTTTTGAAAAGAAGTGCCAAACATGGACTGCTTTGCCAGATACAGAGTCGCCACCTAAATATTTTTTAATGGGGAAATTTAGGAAACCCTGACTCGGTGCCAAAGGCCACGTGCCCGTCATCACCAAAGTTGCCTCGGCTCGGGAGCTTGGGTACGATTGGGGAAGGTCAGCTATGAGCACCCCCTCTCGCCCGGTCCGAAGACCGGCCTCTACTAACCGTGATATCCGTTTTTGAAAACGTTATGTGCTCTTATTCCAGTTATTAGCCTAGAATTACTATGTTATGCGCACAGCAAACAAGTATAGACTAGATTGCCTAATTTGGAAATAAGCATTGCATATCCGTTTGTCTTGAAAAACACTTTGGAATTTGCTACTCGCAAGTAGGCTAAAATACGGATTTCAACGAGTTTTCCCAACTCAAACAATCCAACCTTCACCCCCATGCATTCAAACAGTTTATCACATAAGCATCTAGCCACATGGTAAGCATACTGTCATGATAGCATTCACACACATGCGATATGCTAAAGCATGAAAATACTTACATCGTACTCTGTGCCAAAACAATAAACTAGTTAGCAAACATGCATGGTCCTAGTTCATGTCAAATTGACTAATGCAGCACATTCAGGATGCAATTAGGGTAGGCTCGGCTAACCTAAACATGACATGTGAAATGCAATCAATTGATGCACGTATTCAATTTGGAATTGAAGTACAAATGCAGTTAGCATGATGTACCGAGCCTGGTGCATGCAAGACAAATGTATGGATGCACGCATGCATAGCATAAGGTATGCTAATTTAAACATGCCCTAATCTACCATCATAAGCGGGTAAATAAAAGGGAAGAAAGAAGTGGGGATTGGAAGACATGCACACACACGCGTCCACACTTATTACAGATTCGCCCTCGCCCGGAGGGACCAAATAAATATTACAGATAATTAACCTACAAGCTAATTAAATATTACAGGCCATCTAATTAGCTAAGCAAATTAACTAATCTAGGGAAAACAGTAAACCGCCTCGGGAAAAGAGACTGATGCAATGCATGCTCGGTCTTGCTCGGAAATGCACTGCCATGCGCAAGCTGCCTCTGTTTTCCCTCTTGTACTCCTTCGAAAGATTCCAAAGCCTCAGGGTTGCCTCTCTGAGCACTGTACAGTACCACCGGCTGGATAGAATGGCCATCGGCCGTAGGAGATGTTCGTCGGCTGAGAATGAATCCATCGGCCACCAATTGTTTACCGGTCGGCACTCTGTTCAGTCGATCGGCAAAAAGTTCCTGCAGAACCTGTTTGACAGCAGCAGAGGACAGAGCTTTGCATGGCAATGCAATTCAAGCCATATATGCACCAATCATGTCCCTTATCATGTTAGTGACTCAAAGGGACATGCTCCTTGGTTCTCGGACCATCAATCGCGCATTTCCATACGTGATGGCCCAAGAGACCAAGTTGTGCATGTTTCTGATGTCAAATGCAATGCAAAACAACAAACCAAAGGGGCCCAATTCCTATCACTAAATCAAGGAACAAGGCATGCATGCTAGATGGAGTGCAACCTAAGCATATGAACTAGCATGCAACATGAGCATACAAGGTATACATGCAAGCATGCAAACAAACATGCAAGGTAAGCATGCAAGCGAGCATAGGACGGACTTAAACATGATTTAGGCAGCTCTAATTAGGCCCAAAACAGTAGCCAAAATGCTATGAAATGAGGACTAAACACACATACACACATGCACATGTTAAAGGGCTAATACTCAAGCACAAAAGGGCAACTCTCAAGCACACTTGAAAGAGGCATAACATGGACTAATGGCATGCAAGGTAGGCATTGAAAATCATGTTACAAAATGTGCTAAGCCAATTAAACAAGATAAACAAGGCATGCAAACAAAGCCAAAAACCCAAGACAAGCCAAGAGGCTTAAACCAAGACTAAGTCAACCAAGCCTCACAAGGCTAAGAGGACTTAAAAACAAGTCTAAGACAGGCCTAGACAACACCCAAGGGACACCTAGATGGCATCTAAGTGGCTCAAATTCAAAGGGTATGCACAATGGCCAAAACATGGAGCATGCAAGACAAGCTTTCAAAGCTTCAAAGAGGCACCCAAGGCAAGCATACAAGCATGTTAAAGGGACTGAAATAACATAGCAAATGGTCCCAACCCACTAAATTAAGGCAAGGATGCATGCTATACATTCACACACTTAAGGCCAACAAACCAAAAATGCAAAGGGGCTATACTAAGCATGCCAAAGTCGACCCAAACAACTAAGGACAGACCTCAAACATAGCAAAATAAGCACAAAAGCTTCACAAAGCCAAGCCTAAAACATGCTAGAACAATGGTTTACAACCTAAGGCATGTTAAGGCAACAAAATGGCATTACAAGGCATGTATGCTAAGCAAGCATGGTGTACCAAAACCAACATACAACAATGCTATTTCATGGCAAAATAAGCATAAATAACAGCCAAGGCATGGTCAACATGAGGCTTAGCTAGGTGCTCATTAAAGAGGCAAAAATGGCCCTTTTCAAGGACAATAAGGAGAGGGGGTGGCCCTCTCCTTCTTGGGACTTCAAGGCACCATCCTTACCACTGAAATCCCTCAAGATTTCAGTGGTGAGGAGGCCCAAACAGCAAAGTCCCGGAGCTCACTCAAAATAGCACAAAATGGAGCCCCTCAAGGCTTAAGAGGGGTCAAACACCTCCAAACCACAAAATACTCTAAACAAACTATTTAGAGGGCCCAAAAATAGAACTTTTTTATATTATACACTAAGCTCAAAAACAGTTCTAAGATAGGAAAAAATATAATGCAAGAATGGGGTAAAAAGGGGTAAGATTGTTACCCTTGAAGAACCTCTTCAACAATGGTGGACCACCCCCTTTTTTGAGCTCAAACCAGCTCCAAAGCTCCAATATCAGACCTCTGGCCCTTCAAGAACCAAGAAAAGGTGTAACACTATGTGTTTGTGTGCAATAGTAAGCCTAAACACACACAACACAAGAGAATGAGAGATATAGATATAGGATAGATACAAAACCCTAAACCTAAAACCAGAGCTTCTCTCACAACTTTTCTCACCTTTTTTGTCTAACCCTAATGCCAAGAGAGGAGCCCTCTTCTTATATGCAAACCAATCTTGTAAAGCTTATCAAGGAAGCTAATAAGAAGGCCATCCCTCCATACACGTGTATGGAGGGGAACAAAATGCAAGACAGCTGTCTTAAAATATCTGCAAAAGCAGATGAACAGTGGTCGGCCGCTCAAAATTGCCATTTTGACAAAATTAACTGCCGACCGGCAACAAATAATGCCGACCGGCAATATACATTGCCGATGGCAACAAAACACCAGCCGGTGGCCTCTAGCCACGGCCAGTGATGTGTGGGGATGCCTCACAAGGCATTCCCTGCCCCTCCAAGGCAACAAACAAGTGTTTGGTGCAAAACCAGACACTAAACAGTCGGGTTCGGTGATCCTGAGGCAAGGCGCGTAGCCGAGACCTCCGGGAACTCCAAACGAACACAAACATGGATGATCACCGAGTGTTCAAATGGTGACGTCCAAGTCTTGAGGACGGTCAAAAATGGGGTGTCTACAACTTGCCTTTTGTTTTCTCTAACCTTTTCTTCAATCCATCTAAGATGACTTTATTTGATAACACGCACAAGCAGAGGGCATGTCGTCGAAAGCCTTGCCAATGATGGTCACTGCGGTCACCGGCATCAGAAAATCGATAAACCAGGCTAGGAATATCCAGCATTCCGTCACGAATCAGGGATCGAGCATCGTACATGGTAAGGCCACACATCCGTCCCAAGGCTTGGGCGTGGCCGAAATTGAGTTGAGGCAAAATTTCCTCGTCACGTTCGCACTCCATTAGAGCTTGGAAATCTTCGAAGGCAGGACACATCTCTTGCCCGCTAAAGCTAAAGACATGTGTCACCGGGTTCCAAAACCTTGCCGCGGCATGGAGGAATGGAAAATGCAGCAGGGTACGGCGTAGAGTGAATAGTGCATTTATGCCGAAAGCCCGGAAATTCAGCTTTTCCGAGCCATCCAAGTTGTTAATCCAAGTTGCGAGATTTTGGGCAAGAAATTCTTCCATTTGGAGCAAATCAGTGTGGAAATGAAGAGAACCACGAAGTTGAGACCCTTTTGAAGAAGATAAGGTTGAGTGAAGGACAGATGTCAACATTCTGCTGGTGCTGACAATTTAGTGCCGACCGGCCAACTATAGTGCCGACCGACCATCTGTTTTGGCCGATGGATCACCCTTTCGGCCGATGGCCTTTACACGCAGCCGGTGGACTTTCTGCTGGGCCAGTGGTGCTCACCCTTGCCCTCTGAGCTGTTTATGCTAGGAATTTGGAAGATCCCACCACTTTCGATGCCCTCCAGTGATCAATTCTTACGAGGGCGCGCCCATTTGCTTATCGAGTTGTCGCATATTTGCTTATCGAGTTGTATTTCACTCTCTTTGAGTCTTTGTAATGTTTGTCAAAGTGTACTCGCATTTGGCTAGTTTGCTGAGTCACCCTGTTTTGCTTATCGAGTTGTAATTGGTTTACTACCTGATTATTACGATGCGATGCTTTGGTTTTCAAAACACGGTTTCAATTTCAGTCACATTGTTGTGTGATGCCTTGCGATGCAATGCATAGAACATACAAATGTAACACCTTTTGAACAAACGGCTGTTTCATTTCCATCATGTGTTTTGCAAAAAAAAAAAACACACGCTTTTGAGAATAAAAACCTGCCCGAGGCAGTGCAATGTGCTTAAACTCCTAGTAAAAAGGAAAGTAAAGTAGAAGAATAGCAGGGTAGCAGAGTGCTGGGTTTGACACCGGTAACCTTCCCCCCCCTTTTTTTCGGTCATCGTACCTTTCGCGCCCTTGTTCGGGTCAATTATGGGGTTTGGCACCTTCATTATTCAAGACAATACAAGAAAATGCACTGTCAGAATGAAAGTGGACTTTCGAGTTGACCTCAAGCCATGACTTTTGTGAAGCGATGCTCGATACATGCGAAGGACGATCCTTCCCGTATCCTTTTATATCTTGTGAATTCCGTAAATCATTTCAATCATACTGCGCTACAACACGTTACGTTTCGGCATCATGTTTTACCATGTTCAATTTCAAGTTCCTTTTTATACACATTGCATTGTATGCGTGCATTGCTTTACTGATATGTGTTCAAATTTCCTTTTTTTTTATATATACACATTGCATTGTATGCGTGCATTGCTTTACTGATATGTGTTCAAGTTCCCTTTTTTTTTATATATACACATTGCATTGTATGCGTGCATTGCTTTACTGATATGTGTTCAAGTTCCTTTTTATACGCATTGCATTGTATGCGTGCATTGCTTTACTGATATGTGTTCAAGTTCCTATATACACATTGCATTGTATGCGTGCATTGCTTTACTGATATGTGTTCAAATTCCCTTTTTTTTTTTATACATACACATTGCATTGTATGCGTGCATTGCTTTACTGATATGTGTTCAAATTCCCTTTTTTTTTATATATACACATTGTATTGTATGCGTGCATTGCTTTACTGATATGTGTTCAAATTCCCTTTTTTTTTATATACACATTGCATTGTATGCGTGCTTTGCTTTGCTGATATGTGTTCAAGTTCCTATATACACATTGCATTGTATGCGTGCTTTGCTTTACTGATATGTGTTCAAGTTCCTATATACACATTGCATCGTATGCGTGCTTTGCTTTACTGATATGTGTTTAAGTTCCTATATACACATTGCATTGTATGCGTGTATTGCTTTACTGATATGTGTTCAAGTTCCTTTTTATACACATTGCATTGTATGCGTGCATTGCTTTACTGATATGTGTTCAAGTTCCTATATACACATTGCATCGTATGCGTGCTTTGCTTTACTGATATGTGTTCAAATTCCCTTTTTTTTTTATATATATATACACATTGCATTGTATGCGTGCATTGCTTTACTGATATGTGTTCAAGTTCCCTTTTATACACATTGCATTGTATGCGTGCATTGCTTTACTGATATGTGTTCAAATTCCCTTTTTTTTTTTATATATACACATTGCATTGTATGCGTGCATTACTTTACTGATATGTGTTCAAGTTCCCTTTTATACACATTGCATCGTATGCGTGCTTTGCTTTACTGATATGTGTTCCCTTTCCTATATACACATTGCATTGTATGCATGCTCTGCTTTACTGATATGTGTTCAAGTTCCTATATACACATTGCATTGTATGCGTGCTTTGCTTTACTGATATGTGTTCAAGTTCCTTTTTATACACATTGCATGGTATGCGTGCCTCGCTTTACTGATATGTGTTCAAGTTCCTTTATATACACATTGCGTGTGCGTGTGCATTGCTTTACTGACATGTGTTCAAGTTCCTTTTCATACACATTGCGTGCACGTATGCATTGCTTTACTCACATGTGTTCAATCCTACTATTTTGCTGTACACATTGCATACATTGTCACGCACTTTCGACCGCCTTGTCATGCATATGGCTAATAATATTGTACCTGTTAAGTTTGCTTTCTTTGCAGGCACGATATTGTATGTACGGTTCATTTGAGGCCGGTGCAACCGGACGAGCCGCACAGGTATTGTATCCTCCGAGTGAGACGTATTGAGAATTGTATAATTCTCTTACATCCTTTCTGCATTATAGTGTAGATTGGTATATGCTAGCTTATAACTGTCGCACGCGTGCTTCGTTACAGCTTTCTTTGCATGGTCACAAGTTATGTTCGGCTTCTTGCATTTTCAGTTGCATTTTGCCCCCGCCTTCGGGCGCATACCTTGATTGTCTTGCATGCTTGTCCAAGTCTTCGGCCTTGTCAAAAATGGGTCGTCTCTGGGCTTTGACATTCACTCCCGTCATTGTTATGACTTTCGAGTTTTGTCAAAGAGGGGCAACTGTAGACAACCCATTTTTGACCGTCCTCAAGACTTGGACGTCACCGTTGGAACGCTCGGTGATTATCCATGTTTGTGTTCGTTTTGAGTTCCCGGAGGTTCCGGCTGCGCGTCGTGCCTCAGGACCTCTCAACCGGTTTGTTCTGTGTTTGGTTTTACACCAAGGCTTGTGTGTTTTTGCATTTAAAGGTAGGGGGAGGCTTGTTAGCCATCCCTGAAGCCCACCGGCTGCCCCTGAACTCCACCGGCACTCCCTCTTAGCCATCGGCACTGTTTTCTCAAAAACTTTGGCCGGTCGGCACTTTATGTTGCCGACCGGCACTTTTTTGTGCCGGTGACTGTTTTGGCCGGCCGGTGTGCACCCTTTGAACCCCTGGGATATGGTGCATGCCAGCTGTGCCAGCTGGAATGCACCATCACATTCCCCCGTGCACAGGTGTGGCCATTTTGCACCCTTTGCACCCTCTAAGCTTATAGAAGCTTGCACCTTTGGCCAAGCTTCTTGGAGAAGCTTGGCCAGCTGTCTTGGCTTCTCCAAGAAGCCAAGACTCCTTTGCCGCCCCCCCCTTTTGAACCTTTTGGTCTTGCTTAGCCATTAAGTCTTGGCTTTAGTTGCCTATTTAAGCTCATTTCATCTCCCTTGAGCTAGGTTAGAGACTTTGAAGGCAAAAACCAGAGATATATCTCTATATCTCTGATATACATCCATATATATCTATATCTCCTTCTCTCTCATCCTTGTGTGTGTGTTTTAGGCCTAAAAGGTGTGTTTTACCTTACTTTTGCACCATTACACACACCCTTACACCTTAGCTCGAGATTGAGACTTGGAGGGTTGTTTTGTGAGGTTTTGGACTGACTTTGATCATTAGAGAGTGGCTGGACCACCTGTTCTTCAAAGGATCTTCAAGGGCTTTGTTTGCTTGGTGTTTTTGGCCTTCTCACCACTGAAAACCAGTGAGTTTTCAGTGGTGAGGAAGATGGTTTCAAGTCTCATATAGGGGAGAGACACCCCTCTCCCCTTTGCCCCTTGTTTGCCTTGTTTTTTGACCTAAAAAGTAGCATGTATGCATGGTCGGTTTTAGCTTCATTTCAGAGTTTTTTTGAGTGTTTTGGAGCATGTTTAACCTCTGTTTTTGGTCGGATTTATGACCCTTAGCATGTCTCTCATACTTGCTTTGAAATGCTCTCTTATGCTTAAAAGTATGCCATGCATCTAAGCCATGTTCTTTGCATGTTTTAGCATAGTTCCATGAGGGCATTAGCATCATATTGCTATGTATAGGGGCTGTTAGCCACTGTTTTTACCATGTTTGGCATGTTTGGTATTGTTGTCTTGCTTGTTGGCTTGCAAGTTTTGGGTGTGTGAGTCCCTAACATGTTTAGCCTACCTTGATCTCATGATTTGGCATCATTTTAGATCACATTTCAGTCCTTGTATCATGCCTATAAGTTCCCATTTACCATCTCATTCATGCTTTGAAATGTTGTATTGTTATGCCTAAGAATGGGCCATTTGCATGCTTCCATGTTTCAAGGCATTTTGGGACTGCCATATAAGGGGATTTAGGTGTATTTTTGCATGCTAAGAATTTGTTTTTGGTTGTCCAACATGTGCCATGAGTGGTCATGTTGATGGCAGTTAGATGCTCTCTTTGTTGCCCTTGGTTTTGGGCCTATTAACTTGCATGTTTGTGTAGCATTTTGCTCATGTCTTGGGGCACCTTTTGCCACTGTTTTGGGGAAATTTGAGGGCTGCCCCATTGTAGTTAAATCCACCATTGTATGCTTGTGTTATGTTTATTGCATACTTGTTTCATTAAGTGTTATAGCATGACGAGCCTATGCTTGATTTGTCCATGCTTACATTGCATTTGCACCTTGCATGTTGCATTATATTTAGCATGTTGGCATTTTAGCATTGGATTGTGTTATGGAATCATGTTTGCATAACATGCATTGCATTACTTGGTTTGGGGTTGTCAAACCAAGCATAAAGGTTGAGGGAAGTTCACACTACAAGTGGTGCAACTTGTTTCGACTCTTGGTCACCAAGACCTTTGATCCATACATGATAAGGTTTTGGTCTCATTTGTGTGTTGCATGCATTACCATTAAAATGCAACCTTGGTTCCTTAGGCCATCATGCATCAACATGCATAATTAATGGCCCAAGAACCAAGGGTCATGCTTCCTTGAGTTCCCAAACATGATAGGAGGCAATGGCCGTGCATACATATGCCCAAAAACCCAAGCCATGCATTGCTGGTCTGCTGCTGCTGTAAAACTGTCCCCTGCAGGAACTTTCTGCCGACTGGCATTATAATGTGCCGACCGGCACTATATTTTCAGCCGATAGCCTCCAGAGCGGCCGGTGGTCAATTTAAGCAGCCGGTGGCCATTTCCTCTAGCCGGTGGTGTACTTCAGTGCATTTGGAAGATGTCCTGGGACTTTGGGAGTATTTCAGAAAGGCAGGGCAGTGGAAACAGAGGCAGCAGTGGTGCGGCGTGGGCTTTCCGGGCAAGTTGGATCGAACATGCATCATTCGCGCATCCCGAGGCAGGGCTGAGGCCCCCTTTTTCTTATGTTAACATTTAATTTGATAATTAGAAATTTCTGTAATAATTAATTCATTTTGTATTCGGACTGTATTATTTTTGGACTGTATATTCTTTTGGTCCCTCCGTGTGAGGGCATAATTATAATAAGTGTGGGTGAGTGGTTTGTATGTCTTCCAACCTCCACTTCTTTCTCCCTTTTATTTACCTGCTTATGATGGTAGATTAGGGCACGTCTATTTTAGCATACCTTATGCAACGTATGCGTGCATCCATGCATTTGTCTAAACATACACCGGGCTCGGTACATCATACAAACTGCATCGTACTTTCAATTCCAAATTGAATACGTGATAGTTGTAGCATTTCACATGCCATGTCTAGGATAGCCGAGCCTGCCTAGATTACAACTTTGCATGTGTTGCATTAGACATTTCAGTATGCTTAGGTCCATGCATGGATTTCTGATAAGCTTCTGTTTTGGCTTGGAGTACTATGTAAGTATTTATGCTTTAGCATATCGCATGCGTGTGAATGTTAACATGACAGCATGATTACCATGTGGCTAAGTGCTTATATGAGATAAACTGTTTGAATGCCTGTGGGTGGAGGTTGGATTGCTTGAGTTGGGATAACTCATTGAAATCCGTGTTTTAGCCTGCTTGCGAGTAGCAAATTCTAAAGTATTTTTCAAACCAACGGATATGCAATGTTATTTCCAAATTAGGCAATCTAGTCTATACTTGTTTGCTGCGCGCATAACATAGTAATTCTAGGCTAATAATTGGAATAAGAACACGTAATGTTTTCAAAATCAGATATCACGGTTAGTAGAGGCCGGTCTTCGGACCGGGCGAAAGGGGGTGCTCATAGCTGACCTTCCCCGATCGTACCCAAGCTCCCGAGCCAAGACCACTTTGGTGATGACGGACACGTGGCCTTCGGCACCGAGTCAGGGTTTCCTAAATTTCCCATTTTAAAATATTTAGGTGGCGACTCTGTATCTGGCAAAGCAGTCCGTGTTTGGCACTTTTTTTCAAAATCTGTTTTTCTCAAAACGATTTGCCAGAGTTGGACTCTTTGGTTCAGATTACGAACCGTGACATTTTGAGTCCTTCGAACTGTAGTGACCCCAATATCGAACCGGAACCGGGGGGGGGGGTCGCACCCTCCCCGGGATGCGTTCGGGGACGTGTTACAGGGGGTTGCGCGGTTCCTGCGGCACTCGCCATCCTCTCTCCTATTGTACTGATCAAGTCAGCTGGGCAGATGTGATGGCTTCCTGGTGTGAATTCGGCCACAAAGTCTGCCAAGGCTTGGGCTTTTATTGTGGTTCTGGGTTGGAACTTGATATCAAATTGTCCCAATTCCACCGCCCACTTCAAGATTTGCCCAGAAAAGTTCGCCCTCTCAAACAAAGCTTTTAATTGAAAAGTCGTTAGGACGATTATGGTGTGGGCGTGGAAGTAATGCGACAGCTTTCTTGAGGCCATCATCAAGGCTAGGGCCAATTTTTCCAATGGTAGGTATCTGGTTTCTGCGCCCAGCAAGGTTTTGCTAACATAAAAAATGAGCAAGTGTTGGATTCCTTCCGCTCTGACCAACACTGCACTGACTGCGTGCTGTGAAACTGCCAGGTACAAAAGGAGCTCTTCTCCAGGTATTGGGGTTACTAGCAACGGTGGAGAAGACATGTACTTTTTCAGGCTTTCTAGGGCGCGGTCGCATTCTTCATCCCACTCAAACTTGGCATTTAGTGCTTAGAAGAATGGTCGACATCTGTCTGATGACCGACTTATGAACCGGTTGAGTGCGGCTGCTAGGCCAATGAGATGCTGCACCTCCTTGACTGTGTTGGGCCTCTCCAGGTCCTGGATTGCTTTGATCTGAGAAGGGTTTGCTTCTATACCTCGGTTAGTCACCAGAAAGCCTAGGAATTTGCCTGATCCTACGCCGAATGCACACTTGGATGCATTTAGGCGCAACTTGTTCTTTTTCAGAATCTGGAACATCTCACCTAGCTCCCTGAGATGGTCCTTCTCATCCTTGCTTTTGACCACTATGTCATCTATGTAAGCCTCCATTGTTCTGCCTAACAATGGTTCAAACATCTTGGTGACATCTGTTAGAATGTTGCCCCTGCGTTTTTTAGGCCAAAGGGCATGACCTTATAACAATACAATCCTCTAGGCGTTGTAAAGGATGTGACCTCCTGATTTGGTTCATACATAGCGATCTGATGCTAACCTCTATACGCATCAAGGAAGCTAAGTCGATTGTGTCCTGCCGTCAGGTCTACCAGTTGGTCTATCCGTGGTAGGGGAAAGCTGTCCTTTGGGCATGCCTTGTTGACTGTTTTGTAGTCCACGCAGACACGCCATTTCCTGTTCTTCTTTGGCATTACTACGGTATTGGAGATCCACCTGGGATAGTGCACTTCTCTGATAGCTCCTGTCTCCAGCAAGTTTCCCACTTCTTCTGCCACTATCTTGGAATGGTGGAGTGCTGATCTGCGAGTGCGCTGTATAACTGGTCTGGCAGTTGGGTGGACGTTCAGTTGGTGGACAGATGAAGTTTGGGTCAATGCCAGACATGTCATACGGTGTCCAGGCAAACACTTCGATGTTAGAGGTTAAGAATTCCATGACCTCTATTCTCTCGGTGCTGGACAAAGACGAGCCGAGCAAAAAGAACTTTTCTGGGTCTTTTTCATCTATCCTTACATGTACCAAGTCTTCCACTGCCTTCTGATCAGCTGCCTTGCCGACATCCGCAAATAGTTCATTGCTTTCTGGCTGTTCGACCATCTATACAAACCCTTTTGCAGCGTGGCTGCCATTTACTGTGACGAAGCACTATTTTGACATAATTTGGTCTCCAAAAACCTCTTCAATTACTCCGGCTTCATTGGGGAACCGCAATACTTGATGGTAGGTTGACGCTACCGATCGCATGGCATGTAACCATGTCCTTCCCAAAATTATATTGTAAGTGGAAAGGACTTTCAATACCCAGAATTCCACCTGTTTCGTCATGGTTCCTGCCTTAACTGGGAGGATTATCTTGCCCACTGGCCACTCTGGCATTAAGTTGAATTCGATTAGGGGAGATGTTGCAGGTGCCATGTCTTTGTCCTCCAGTTTCAGTTGTTTGAAGGTTTCGTAATACATTATCTCACATAAGCTTCCTTGGTCAATCAGAATCCGCTTGATGTCGAAATTCTTGACGCGTAGAGTGACAACCAATGCATCATTGTGAAGGCAGTATATCCTTGTCAAATCTTTATCTGAAAAAGATATGACATTTGTGGCCTCTGTTCTCCCCTTTTTTATGGCAGGTTGTGCACTTAATACCTCCCTTAAGTGCTCAGCCTTTTTTATCATTCCCCTGAGCTCACATACCCGCTCAGGTTCGAATACTCCATGTATTACGTTGATTATGCTTGAGGTGGGGCGTCGACCAGCATTCCGTTTGGGTAGTTGTGGTTCTGGGGGGGGCTGGCTGGCTGTGTTCCTCCTTCTATGTACTGGTCCAGGTGCCCAGCTGCCACTAACTCCTCCAAATGCTGCCTCAACGGCGTGCAATTTTTAGTGCGGTGCCCCTTTTCATCATGGAAGGTGCACCGGGACCTTTCGCCGTAGTCTTTTTGCGCTTCTCCCAGTTTTGCTGGCCAGCGGATGAAAGGTTCGTTACGTATCTCACTGAGAATTCGGTAGATTGGTTTTTTGAACACTGTGGTAATGGCAGTGCGAACTCTTAACTTCTTTTGTCTGGGTCCTCTCTGTTGGCTCACCTGTCTCGCCCATTCCTACTTGTTGTTCTACCGTGTTGACTTTTGCTAAAGGTTTTTATCTGTGTTGCTGTGTGTGCTAGATTTCGCTTTAGCACGGGCGCTGTCTTCCTCTACGCGAATATGTTGGTGCACTCTCTCCATTAGGCCTCCATCGTGAGGGGCGGCGTCATTGTAATTGAGTCCCTCAATTATTACCGATTGGCAGGCCCGTTTGTATTGGTCTATGGCGAGGTTTGTAGGGCAATCCCCAATCTGGTGAAAGTTTTCAATAGCGCCTGTTGTAGGATCTCAACGTCTCTTGTCGCCCATGTCGATGGAGAGTAGCCGGTCGATCTTCACTGGTGTCTTGGTGTTTGTTCTGAACTAGTCACGAACGCCTCTGCCAATTGTGCCCAGGAGACGATGCTGCCTTCTGGTAGCCTTTTAACCAGGTTAGACCTAGGTCGCCAAGGCTAGATGGGAACAGAATACACATCAAGGCCTCATTCCGCCGGTATACTGCCATAACCTGGCGAAAGTGCATGTAGGGGTTCGTCTTCCCCTGTGGTGAATTTGGGCTGGTGGAAGCCTGAAGGTAGTGGCGCATTCTCAATTGTCGGAACGAACGACGAGCTCTGTAACCTTGCTAATGCCTTGTTTGTTGGTTCGTAAGCAAGGAGCAGTATTGGCATTCCTACCTCGACGCTTCCATGTGTTTGAGAGGCCAGCCGCTGAAGGGCTGAAACTCTGCGTGGGTCACGTGCCCTGGTATCCTCCTTTCATCGTGCCCTTTCTTCAAGCACAGTTCGCAAGTCAGATGATCTAGGCAACTCCGTGTGCCTGGATGACGTCTGATGCGTGTGCGGGGGTCGATAGGTGCTTCCCTCCGTATATGACCTCTCATTTCTCATTCTCTCAGACCTGGAGTAAAACAGTCCTGGAAGTCCTTGATTGAGTGTTGCCTGTTCTAAGGCTCCTACTTTCTGCTTGCGATGGTGTGGTATGCCTACCACGATCTTTTGAGTGGCGAGGAGGCGTGTTGCCTTTACGTCTCTCTCCTATCGCCACCCATTTTCCTTTCATCTAGCGCTTCATTGATTCCATGTTTGCCGCCATCTTCCTTATTAACTCGTCCTGTTCCTTCACGCGATCCTCCAGGACCTGAGGGTCTATCATCCGTCTCTGTCTTTCAGGACTTTGAGAGCGACAGGGCTGTTAGCCCGCCTCCCCCTTGCATTCCTCCGGGGGTTCTGTCGCTGGGGTTCTAAATCTGCCATGGAAGGGATAGAAGGCAAACCTCGCGCCTCCCACCCCCCTCTTGAGTTTGTCCGTCAACAGCGGATTGCGACAAATCTTCATTGTACGCCATTGCTTCCAATTAGAGATGAAAAACTCGATCAAGAGGTTTTGTTCTTTCTGGAATTCCCACAGACGGCGCCAATTGTACGAGCACGAAATAATGTTCCTGTATAATCCTGTTGATCAAGTCTGCGCTTCTCCAAACGTCATCGCTTTACTCCCTGAAAACACAAACGTGAGCTAGCTGGTGGGTGTGTGCCAGATACCTCTCCGATGCCTAAGTCAGCCAAATAACAAAAGTTCTATGTATTCGGGAATCAAAGTTGTGTTACCTCTACAAAAGGATGTGTTTGTGAACTTTTATAGGTTCCGCATAGCACAATCATAGTTGGACTTTTATTCCTCCAGGTAGAGTCCCTCCTAGGAATCACACTCTTCAAAGATAATGCTTATCCTTCAACACCCCCCTCACTGCTTTTAAACCAAGTGAGATGGTTTTTAACCTCGTTTGGATGACAGTACGACCGAGCTAAACACTAGCCCTCTGTCATACTTAATCCAATGTCTTCACATGCGACATGTAAGCTCGGCTCTCCTCACTTGTACCTCGATTTTGGCCTGCGAAACCGAGCTAACTATACCAGGCTTCGACCGAGCTAACAAGAGCAAAGTCCTCTGCAGGAAGCCCAAATACCTCATCTCCGAATACTTTAACCGAGCTAATCACCACTTTGACCGTGGTGACTGTAGCCATATTTGGACTGAGCTAACTACAAGGTCCTTTCACTTAGCCCTCTTTACCACGGCCCATTACCACGCCTTGGCCTAGCTTGGCCCTAATGCACATAAAACCCCCTCTCAACTAGCACTACCAAAACCCCATTTTACCGGATGTTAACCGGAAAGGAAGTGGTACCTCCCTCGCGCGTGTTTTCGATCTTTCACCCCGGACACTCAGGTCAACTTAATCAATTCCATTTACACACACCTCCTATCCGATTTTACCAACGTATTTACCCCAAAACATTTCAATAGTTTCATTTCACCACATTTCTTTCTCAATGTAAATGTTTCAAATCCCAACTCAAATTTTGTAACTATGCAATAATAGAAATGTCAATGCAATATATATATATATATATCAAGGCAAAATAATAATTTTTCATTAACAATATTTTCCGCACAATTCCTCCAATTCGATGGCAATTCTCATTCTCCTTTCCAATGCAATTTCATCAAATAAAAACATATGAATATGTATATATATACCAAGTGTAGCAATATTTCACATTTCATGTGTTCTCAACAATTTGCCAATTCATAACTTTATGTACATGCATTTAACAATAAATTCAAACAAAATCCCCAAATCCTCATACACCAAAGAAATTGCCATTTTTGCAAACAATAATATGAAAATTTCCAACTCATTCATTCATTTGACACAAGAAATCCATAGATTCTCAACATCCACTAAAACCTCCAAATTCTAGGGTTTTCATCCAAACAATGCATTTCTTCATTTTTTGGTAAAATCTTACCAAAATATCATTATTAAATCAATGTGATTCAAACCCTCAAGAAAATCTTTAAAGAAAATAAGAGATGAACCCCTTTTACAAAACCACCAACTTCTTGAGCCAAAAACTAATTTTCAAAGCCATCTAAGAGGAAATCTCGAATTTAACCCAAACTTGCAAAAATATATATATAACTCTAAGAAAATCCTTACCTCGAGTTTTGAAGAACAGATGAGATGAGATGAAACCCCAAAATCAATGGTGTAGAAACTCGATCTCCACCGCGCAAAGTGAAGCCTTCGAGAAGTTATCCGACTTTGATGAAGAAACTATGGACAAAACTCTAATAGATTTAGGCCTGGTTTGGCATACCAGAAAAAAATTCAAAAGCTAAAAAGTTACTAAAAAATTTAAAAAGTTATCACTATTCACAAATTAAAAATATAAAAAACATTAATTTACACAATATTTTAATACAAACCAACGAGTTGAGTGCTGGTACTAAATTGATGGTTCATAGTACGTATTGGTCTGTCAAAGGAACAAAAAGAAAATTATATACTCCCTTCGTCCTAAAATATTAGTCCCTTATTCCATTTTTCATTGTCCCAAAATATTAGTCATTTTTCAAAAATCAAGTACAAAATAATATAAATTTCTTATTTTGACCTTCTTTTAAATTCATTAACAATATAAAAAGTACAATTATGACATTGATATTCCCCCAAAAAATGTACTATTAAAGGGTAATTTGGAAAATCAATTTTTTTAAGTGTAATAATTTTTACTACCAAAAAAAAATGGAGATCCCCAAAAGAGATCATTATTTTTGGGACGGATGGGTATATATATTCATTAAGTTGGAGGTAGTGTTGGGCCCGTGGGGGCCCACCACGGGTCCTATTTTGATAATCTGAATCGTTGAATGTGTAGAACTCGTCGAGTACTATATGTTTGTAAAAAATCACGTTGATCGGATGGATAGCTATGTGATCAAATCAGATTTTTTTCAGCCATTTATTTTTCGCCGTCTATTAATTTCATACAAAACTGTTTTGATCACATAGTTATTGATATCTGATTAAAGTGATTTTTCAGAAGAATATAATACTCAACAAGTTCTACATATTAAACGGTTCGGATTATCGAAACGGGGACCCGTAGTAGGCCCCCAGCCCAACATTACCCGTGAAGCCTCATGCACCATTTTAATCGAGCCATACTATCCTATCCTCTACTACCGCCTGTCACTGATGAGTCCTACAATGTAGGGGTAAAAACGTAATTTTTCCATTTTATACAATATTTTAATACACACATTTTTTTCGTAAAAAGACAAAAAGTTATCCCAAATAACCATCTTTTTTCCTCAACTTTTAGTTCAAAAAGTCAAAAAGTGCACTTATTAGGACACCCCAAACAACCTCTTAAAGAGATCAAAGATTTGATCTTGTTTGGTGTAGGAAATGTAGAGAGAAGGGAGATAAAAAAGAGTTTTTAGAGAGAGAGAGAGAGAGACAGAATAAAAGTGAGATACACTTCAGCCTAAAGAGAAGAAAACCAAAAATTTTCGGACTCACCTACCACCGCACATGCGGGCACCTATGCTCACACGTGCGGGACTAACCTCCGCACGTGTTGTGATCCCAAACCGCACCTCAGCCCGCACCTGCATATAATGCAATGTGCACCTTTGGGTCTCCTTGTTTCCGACACGTGCGGTCTCACCTCTCGTACGTGCGCCCCGCCCCCCTCTCCCGCACGTGCGGCCAAGACCCCCGCACATGGGCCCGCACATGGGGCTCTGCCCTTAATTTAGAAAAATTTTCAGCTAAAATGAAATACTCCCTGGATTCATCTTCAAGCCTCCCAAAACAAGCGAAACTCAGAATTTAAATAAATAGGGACAAAAATTTGAGAAAGAGATTTTCAAAAGCGATGAACCCAACAGTTGCTAAGACTTCATGTTAGACCCCGACACTCTAACACGGTGAATCCCAACATACACAAGGAAAGTAAGACGGGTTACGCACTCGGTCGTCACAACCTCCCCACCATAGGAAATTTCGTCCCCGAAATTAAATCAACTACTCAATAAGAAAAGTTTCTAGCAATCACCACCATGTTATTACAATTTCAAACCGCAAAATGAATTCTCAACGCACATTTACTATTATCATCATGGTTACCACACTAGCAATGACCATCCAAGATAAACATATGCATGGAGCTTTTCAATAAAATTAGTAACAACCCACAACAACTTCATGCTTGAAATAACGATGTACATAATAACACGTATTTAACAATTTCAATACATTTCCCCTCAATGCTAGAGAACAATACTAATGAAAAACAACTTAAGCATGTTCAAATAAATCCGGATACTTGGAGCGGACTTCCGCCTCCCGTTCCCAAGTTGCTTCCTCAACTCCATGGTGCCTCCATAACACATTTACTAACGGTATAGTCTTACCCCGTAGCACTTGCTCCCGGTTATCTAATATTTGAACCAGTCGCTCTTCGTAAGAGGCATCTTCATCTACCTCCAAATCAACCCAATCCAGCACATGAGAAGGGTCGGGTTCATACTTCCTAAGCATAGATACATGAAATACATTGTGAACCTTCGAAAGTTGTGGTGGTAAAGCTAACCGATACGCCACTTCCCCAATTCTCTCCAATATCTCGAAAGGCCCGATGAACCTCGGAGACAATTTACCACTCTTTCCGAATCTCATCAAACCCCGTCTTGGTGAGATTTTAAGGAACACATGGTCACCAACTTCGAAAGATAAGGGTCGTCTCCTCTTATCAGCATAACTCTTTTGTCGGCTTTGGGCCATCGCTAATCTCTTCCTAATGAGGGCAACTTTCTCGATTGTCTCTCTAACAATTTCTGGACCCAACAACGGTGTGTCCCCCACCTCAGCCCAACAAATCGGTGATCTACGAGGTCGGCCATACAAGGCCTCAAATGGCGCCATCTCAATGCTAGCTTGGTAACTATTGTTATAGGCAAACTTGATCAATGGTAAGTGCCTCTCCCAAAACCCCTTGAAATCAAGGATGCAAGCTCTAAGCATGTCATTCAAAATCTGAATAGTACGCTCTGACTGCCCATCGATTTGGGGGTGGTAAGCGGTGCTAAAGGTCAACTTAGTTCTCAACGCCTCTTGAAGGCTTTGCCACAACTAGGCAGTAAAACGAGGATCTCTATCTGGTACAATGGTTACGGGAACCCTATGAAGTCGAACTATCTCTCTAATGTACAACTCTGTCAGGTGTTCAACAGAGTCGCCGGTGCGCTTTAGGATGAAATGCGTGGACTTAGTCAACCTATCAACAATCATCCAAACGGCATATTGTCTCGCTGTGTTCTAGGAAGTCCGACTACAAGATCCATGGTAACGTGCTCCCACTTCCACTCGGCTATCGGTAAGGGTTGTAACAAACCCGCTGGTCTTTGGTGTTCGGCCTTCACTTGTTGACAAGTAAGACACTTCGATACAAATAAAGCGACATCCCGCTTTATACCCCTCCACTAAAACTGACGACCAAGATCATGATACATTTTAGTGCCTCTCAGATGTACTGCAAGGCGTGAGTGATGGAACTCCTGAAGTACTTCCTCTCTATAAGATTCTGGTACAAACAAACGGTCTAGATAACGCACACTTAGATCCGAGTGAATGTTCAAACCCTTCTTTTCCTTCCACTTGGAAATTCTATCACGAATTGACTCTACTTTGCGGTCCCTTTGTTGCGTCTCTATGACTTTACTAATCAAGGTAGCTTAAGCACTCATGGTAAACAAGGTTGCACTCTCATTGGATTCACCTAAGTGCAAATCAAACTTACCGATATCACCCAACATAACCCATTCCCAAATGGCCACACTTGCCAAACTACTCACGGATTTCCGACTCAAGGCATCGGCCACTACATTGGTCTTCCCCGAGTGATAGTGTAGCTCGAAGTCATAATCCTCCATAAATTCCATCCACCTCTGTTGGCGTAAATTCAAGTCTTTTTAAGAAAACAAATACTTGAGGCTCTTTATGATCGGAGAAAACTTCAAACTTCTCACCATACAAATAATGTCTCCAAATTTTTAAGGCGAAAATTACCGCCGCTAATTCCAAGTCGTGGGTGGGGTAGTTCTTCTCATGAGTTTTCAATTGCCGTGAACCATAAGCCACAACCTTTCCCCCTTGCATCAAGACACAACCAAGCCCATCCCGAGACGCATCACAATAAATGGTGTAGCCCAAACCCTTTTCCAGAATTATCAAGACCGGTGCAGTTGTCAATCTAGTCTTAAGTTCTTGGAATGACTTTTCACAAGCCTCACTTCACAAAAATTTGACACCCTTTCTAGTCAACCTAGTCAAGGGCGTGGCTAGTCTAGAGAAGTCCCTCACAAAATATCGATAATGCCCCGCTAATCCCAAGAAACTCCGGATCTCAAAAACATTTTTGGATTGTCCCTAATCCTGTACCGCATCTATCTTCGAGAAATCTACAGTTATTCCCTCTTTCGACACCACATGACCCAAAAACTTCACCTCGGTGAGCCAAAACTCGCATTTATCAGATTTGGCATATAATTGGTGCTCTCTAAGTAAATCAAGTACTACTCGCAAGTGTGCCTCGTGTTCCTCCTCGGAGGCTGAATAAATTAAGATGTCGTCCACAAAGACGACCACAAAGGGATCTAAGTATTCTTGAAAAATCCGGTTCATCAAATCCATAAAGGAAGCAGGTGCATTGGTCAACCCAAAAGGTATTACAAGGAATTCGTAATGGCTATAATGCGTGCGAAAGGCGGTTTTCTGATGTCCTCCTCCCGTACTCTCAACTGGTGGTACCCTGACCTCAAATCTATCTTTGAGAAGCAACAAGATCCTCTAAGTCAGTCAAACAAATCATCTACTCGGGATAGAGGGTACTTATTTTTAACAGTAACTCGATTAAACTTGTGGTAATCAATACACAACCACAATGACAAATCATTCTTCTTTGCAAAGAGGGCCAACGCTCCCCAATGTGACGTACTAGGGCGAATGAAGCCCTTCTTGTGACAACCCTCGCCACTGATTACTGCTAAACTGTGACTGAACATGATAAGTAACTGGTTAGACTGAAATTCTGAACTGATTGTGTGTGTATGTTGTTTATGTGCGTTTCTATCTGTTTGCCATTGATTTATCTGTTCATATTTTAAGTTTCGAACTGTAACTTCAAGGCCTTATCGACGGCCGAATCAGAAATTGATTGGTATTTCATGCTAATTAGAATTTATGTGATTTTATGGTAGGTTTAATTTAAATTTGATTTGGAATGATTAAATTAGATTAAATAAGCTAAGTTACATTAGTTGGAGTTTATTGCAATTTTGCCATTGAGTGGCCATTTCCTATACATTTGTTTGGGACTTAATTAATACATTCCATATATCATTTCATCATCCTTCTTGAGAGCAAAACCGTGAGCAAGAGAGGGAGAGTAGGAGAGCTTTGGTTTCAACAAGAATTGCTTGAAGAATTAGAAGAATTGAAGAGTAGGTTGCATAATTGAGCTTCTAGACTTGAAATTGAGGACCTAAGGTAGGATATTTATCCTTTAGTTTATGAATTCAAGTTGGTTCTTGCATGGTTCATGAGTCATTAGTGATCTAAGTCAAGAATTGGTTTAAAGAGTTGATTTGAGTAGCTAAATCATGCATGCATGTACACATTGTTGAGTTTTGAGGTTGATTTCATGGAAATCCTCACATGCATGTCTATATTCTAGCTATGGTCCATGAATTCATCATGTTTTTGAGTGAATTGACTCATTTGACCAAGTATTTGAAGCTTTGGTTTCAATTGAACACTTGCATGTTACATATACATTATGTTCATGAAGTTTTGTTTGGATTTGTGTTTAATTGAACTACCTTTGGGCTTTGATTTTGCAAATTGATCTTTGAAACATGTCATATTATGAGTTTTAAAGTGTTTTCCAGAAAATTGGCCCAAAAGAATCGAATTTGATGCTTTAAATGTTGAATTTGAGCTTGGAGGTTCAATCTGGAAATTCCAGATTTTGGACCCACGCTCGAGCGTAATACTTCACGCTCGAGCGTACACTCTGAGTACATGCATCCCGCTCGAGCGGGGAAAGTAACGCTCGAGCGTGAAATGCGTGTATCCAGTACTTTTCATGTGTTTACAGTCCGCTCGAGCGAGGGAATGCACGCTCGAGCGAGGACTTGTGTCTCACGCTCGAGCGGAGGTCGAGCGCCCATCGAGCGTGAATTGCATGCATCCAGTACTTTTGCTTGAGTTTACAGTCCGCTCGAGCGAAGGAAGTCACGCTCGAGCGGAGATCCTTTGTCTGCATGTCCGCTCGAGCGTAGAAAGCCACGCTCGAGCGAGACCCCTGTTTTCTGAAAATTTTGAAAAGTGTTTTAAAGTACATCTTTGCATCCTCATTTCATCCTAGGCATTCCTAGGCCTAGTTTAAGGCATCTTAATGAGGCTATTGATGTAGAACCACACCGAGTCAAGATAGGGACTAAGTTGTTGATTCCCAAGTGTGTAACTTAGTGTGTGTTCGTTCTGTAACTGTGTAGGGTTGGCATCCGAGGACGCTCATTAGCTGCTTATAGCCCAGTGCTCTGTGAGTAACAATGTTGTAAAGATATGTTCAATTATGAATATTTTCTGAATGATCAACTGTTCTGTTTACTGAAACGTTATTGTTTAATGAATGAATGTTTGTCCTATTTGTAAACTGTATTCGTGGTATCCATAGCAATTTACTGTTACTGTACTGTTACTGCTACTGTCACAGAGATCTCTGTCGGTTCCCATGTTTGGAACCACTACTGTTTACTGTTATGATGGCCATCAACTGACTGTTCGGTCTGTTAAGACCTACTGTACTGTTTTGCTATGGGATGTACCACATATGACTGCTATGGTTTCTAAATGACTGATATGACTGCTTAATGACTGAAAGGACATTCATTCTTAACCTCTTTATACAACTGTTATTCACTGGGCTTTAGCTCACTGTTTATATTTATATGTAGGTGTCCAGGCACCGGACCGGAGCTAGGAGCGTCGGGTTAACTCCCTTTTTGTCAAGCCAACCATTGTGCCTCACTTCGAGGTTCCAAGTCTGACCGAGCTAAGGCTGTTTTAGGGTGTCTCAGTTTCACCCTTCCGTCTCTGTTTTGTAATACTGTTTAAGACTTGTACTGTACTGTGCTAATTAGGGATTTGGTCCCTAACCTGAATGTTGTACATATGGTGTATATATGTTTTGCTTATGAATGTGAATATGTTACAGAAAAGTCTTTTTGCATACAGACTGTCACAGCTCATTGGACATCTTTTATTACTGTTTTGGCTTCCGCCAGCCCTGTACTCTGTATTACTGTCTTTACTGTTAAGCAGGCCTTCGGTAATCACGGATTACTGGCC
The DNA here is from genome assembly GCA_030407325.1 of Camellia japonica. Classification (NCBI taxonomy): domain Eukaryota; kingdom Viridiplantae; phylum Streptophyta; class Magnoliopsida; order Ericales; family Theaceae; genus Camellia; species Camellia japonica. Next base: position 33,203,241 of record JAPPVO010000003.1, on the reverse strand, counting down.
GGTTACGGTACTAAACCCATAGGGGCGGGTTTGGGTCGTGACAGAGTGGTATCAGAGCGATACTAAACCACGAGTTATACCGCACACACGTGTCCAAATGAGCTATAGGATGTCCTAGAAAAGTAATTAGGGCATTGCATGAGTATGAAAAGTGTGTGTGGCCATGACATGAATATACGTGCTAATGTGTTAATATGTTTAAAGTGTGCAACTGCCTATGTTTATTATTGCCATAATTGCCTATAGTGAAATGGATAACGCAAGAAATGCCGATGAGTCTGAATCATCTGAGGCAAGAATGGCAAGGTTGGAGCGAATGGTGGAACTTTTGACTGAGAGTCTAAGACAACAACAGAACCAACAGCCCCCACCTCCTCCAGGACAGCCAAAGCCACCTGTTAATGATGATGTAATTGCTCTGACACAGAAGTTCAGTAAGATGAAACCACCATCATTTCAAGGAGGCCTTGAACCATTAAAGGCCGAAGCCTGGGTTCTAGAAACCGAGAAATTGTTCGAAGTGTTTCCATGTTCTGAAGCACACAAGGTGCTATTGGCTACCTTCACTTTACAAGAAGAGGCCAGAAGGTGGTGGATGCTTGTCCGTGACACCAATACTGTTATGACTTGGGCTCAATTTAAAGAAGCCTTCTTTGAGAAATACTTCCCTCAGTGTGTCAGGGATCGAAAAGTAACTGAATTTGAGCAATTGAAACAAGGTACTATGTCAGTGGCAGAGTATGAATCAAAGTTTACTGAACTCGCCAGATATGCACCACATATGGTGGACACTGATTACAAAAAGGCCAGGAAGTTTGAAGGCGGCCTTAATGTTGAAATACTTGACAGAATCAATGTTCTGAAACTACTGAAATATGTAGATGTTCTTGACCGAGCAATAATAGCCGAGTCGAATATCGAGGCACTGAAACAGACTGAAACACCGGGAACTGAATGGCGCGGTAAGAGACGAGGCTTTAAGTTCAAGAAAGGCCGAAATAATTCATCGAACAAAAAGCAAAATACAGGGTCAACAACCAGTTCCAGTCAGGGGAGTGGCTCCATACCGCCCTGTTCAGAATGTGGTAAGAGACATAAAGGGGTTTGTTATAAAATCTCAGGTGCTTGTTACAGGTGTGGCAAGGTGGGCCACATGGTCAAAGATTGCCCTTCTGCTCCTCAGGGCAATAGTAAAGCTGCAGCCAGTGCCGCAGCATCAACTGTTGCACCGAAACCTAACCCCAAAGCTACTGGAAAAGAGCCTATGAGGCAAGGCCGAGTATTTGCACTTGTACCGGGAGATGTGCAGAATACCGAGACCGTTGTGTCAGGTATACTCTCAATTTGTGCTCAAAATGCTTATGTTCTGATTGATTCGGGGTCTACACATTCATATGTCTCGCATGCTTTTTCGCGAAAACTAAATAGACCGTTGGAACCCATGAATTATTTGTTAGCTGTATCTTCACCCGTTGGGGGATCCATGACATGTGCTTATATGTACCCTGCATGCGAAATTATTGTTGGGGATGTGCATTTGTATATTGATTTACTGCCTTTGAATATCGATCATTTCGATGTGATATTGGGAATGGACTGGTTAACAAAATATCATGCTACCATAGACTGTGTAACAAAACAAGTTGTTTTCCGTCCACCTGGATTGCCTGAATTTGTGTTTAATGGAGTTGGAGTAGTACCTCCCCCATATCTGATTTCATCCATGAAAGCATTTAAACTGATTAAGAAGGGATGTAAAGGTATCTATGTTGTATATTGACTGTACCTACTGATGCTAAAGCTAATGTGGACAGTATTCCTATAGTCAGAGAATTCCCAGATGTTTTTCCAGATGATTTGCCAGGGGATTTGATTGACAGGGACATTGAGTTCACCATCGATGTGATTCCGGGTACACAGCCAGTTTCCAAAGCTCCGTACAGAATGGCACCTACCGAACTGAAAGAACTGAAAATTCAACTACAGGAACTGTTAGATAAGAAGTTCATCAGGCCCAGTACTTCACCGTGGGGCGCTCCAGTTTTGTTTGTAAAAAAGAAAGACGGCTCACTGAGACTTTGCATTGACTACCGTGAACTGAACAAGGTAACAGTGAAAAACAAATATCCATTGCCTCGTATTGACGATTTGTTTGACCAGTTACAGGGTGCCCAGGTTTTCTCTAAAATTGACCTTAGATCCGGATACCACCAGTTGAAAGTCAAACCAGGAGACATTGAAAAGACTGCCTTTCGAACGAGGTATGGACATTATGAATTCTTGTTATGCCTTTCGGAGTTACTAATGCACCTGCTGCATTTATGGACCTTATGAACAGAATTTTCAAACCATTCCTCGATGAATTTGTAGTTGTTTTATAGATGACATTTTGATTTACTCCAAAAGCACAGAAGAACATGAACATCATTTGAGAATTGCCTTACAGACCCTAAGAGAACAGAAACTGCATGCAAAACTGGCAAAGTGTGAATTTTGGCTCGACAATGTGTTTTTAGGACATGTGATTAGTAAGGATGGCATTACAGTTGACCCACAGAAAATTGAAGCAGTGGTGAATTGGCCTAGACCGACTAATGTTACTGAAGTTCGAAGCTTCCTAGGTTTAGCCGGATACTACAGAAGATTTGTGAAGGACTTCTCCAAAATTGCCCTACCGTTGACTCAGTTGACTCAAAAAGGGATATCATTTGACTGGACTGACCAGAGAGAATCAGCTTTTCAAGAATTGAAAACTCGACTTGTGACTGCACCGATTCTCACCTTACCCTCAGGTACGGATGGATTTACCATATTTAGTGATGCTTCTTATAAGGGTTTGGGATGTGTTTTGATGCAGAATGGTAAAGTTATTGCATATGCTTCCCGACAACTGAGACCGCATGAAAAGAACTACCCGACCCATGACTTAGAACTTGCCGCAGTGGTATTTGCATTGAAAATCTGGCGTCACTACCTATATGGGGCAACATGCGAAGTGTACACAGACCACAAGAGTTTGAAGTACTTCTTCACACAGAAAGAATTGAACATGAGGCAGCGGAGATGGTTAGAACTGATAAAAGATTATGACTTGCAAATTTTGTACCATCCGGGAAAAGCTAACACCGTTGCCGATGCACTGAGTCGAAAATCAGTTGGAAATTTAGCCTGTTTACTCACTGGGCAGAAAGAATTGCTATGTGACCTTGAAAGATTTGAAGTTGAGATTGTTTTGCGTGAACAAGGTGGAACCTTAGCCGCTATTTCTGCTCAACCGGCACTGATTGAGGAGATTAAAGAGAAACAGCAACATGATGACTTTTTGAAAAAGGTCATTGATGAACGGGAGTCCAAACCGAGGCCGGACTTTAAATTTGAGAACAATGTGTTGAAATTCCAGGGAAGGTTGTGTGTACCGAATGATTCTGAACTGAAAAGACGAATTCTGCAAGAGGGCCACAATTCGAAACTGTCTATCCATCCAGGAAATACGAAAATGTATCAAGACTTGAAACTGAATTTCTGGTGGCCGGGAATGAAGAAAGAGATTGCTGACTTTGTATCGAAATGTCTTCATTGCCAACAAGTTAAAGCTGAACATCAACGACCCGCAGGCTTACTGCAACCCTTACCAATACCGGAGTGGAAATGGGAACATATCATTATGGATTTCATTGTTGGTTTACCTCGCTCCAGTAAAGGTATGGACTCAATTTGGGTTATTGTTGATAGACTGACTAAATCTGCTCACTTCTTACCTGTGAAAACAATTTACAATGCGGACAAATTGGCTATAATTTATATTGACGAGATTGTTAGATTGCACGGAGTGCCTGTATCTATTGTTTCTGACAGGGACTCAAAGTTCACATCGAGATTTTGGCAAAGTCTGCAAACTGCATTGGGTACTGAACTGAGATTGAGTAATGCATATCATCCTTAGACAGATGGCCAGTCAGAAAGAACCATCTAGACTCTAGAAGATTTATTGCGGATGTGTGTTCTTGATTTCCAAGGGAATTGGGAAAGCCATTTACCTTTAGCTGAGTTTGCCTACAACAACAGTTTTCACTCGAGCATTAGTATGGCGCCTTTCGAGGCTTTATATGGCAGGAAATGTTGATCTCCTATCTGCTGGGCAGAAGTAGGAGATGGGCCTTTGCTTGGGCCCGAGATTGTACAGGATACCACAAAAAAGGTAAAACTGATTCAGCAAAGATTGAAAACCGCACAAAGCCGACAGAAAAGTTATACGGATGTCCGAAGTGAGATAGGGAATATGAAGTAGGTGATCATGTTTTTGTTAAAGTGACACCAATGAAAGGGAAGACTCGTTTTGGAGTCAAGGGTAAGCTAGTGCCGAGATATGTCGAACCGTATGAAATCATTGAGAAGATTAATCCGGTGGCGTATCAAGTAGCGCTTCCTCCTGAAATGGAGCATATGCATAATGTCTTCCATATTTCAATGTTGAGGGATTACTTTCGGGATCCCTTCCATGTGATTGAACCTACCTGTGTAGTGCTAAGTGATGACTACACTTATGAAGAACGGCCTATTCAGGTTGTAAATTGACGAATCAAGAAGTTGAGGAATAAAGAAATTCCGTTAGTGAAAGTGGATTGGCAAAACCACGGTGGCACTTATGCCACTTGGGAAAGAGAAGATGATATGTTGAAGAGATATCCTGAACTGTTCCCTCTGAATTCGATATTCTTCCAGAATGAAAGTAATTCGAGTTTGGACGACCAAACTCTTTTTAAGGGGGGAAGACTGTGACAACCCTCGCTACTGATTACTGCTAAACTGTGACTGAACATGATAAGTAACTGGTTAGACTGAAATTCTGAACTGATTGTGTGTGTATGTTGTTTATGTACGTTTCTATCTGTTTGCCATTGATTTATCTGTTCATGTTTTAAGTTTCGAACTGTAACTTCAAGGCCTTATCGGCGGCTGAATCAGAAATTGATTGGTATTTCATGCTAATTAGAATTTATGTGATTTTATGGTAGGTTTAATTTAAATTTGATTTGGAATGATTAAATTAGATTAAATAAACTAAGTTACAATAGTTGGAGTTTATTGCAATTTTGCCATTGAGTGGCCATTTCCTATACACTTGTTTGGGACTTAATTAGTACATTCCATACATCATTTCATCATCCTTCTTGAGACCAAAACCGTGAGCAAGAGAGGGAGAGTAGGAGAGCTTTGGTTTCAACAAGAATTGCTTGGAGAATTAGAAGAATTGAAGAGTAGATTGCATAATTGAGCTTCTAGACTTGAAATTGAGGACCTAAGGTAGGATATTTATCCTTTAGTTTATGAATTCAAGTTGGTTCTTGCATGGTTCATGAGTCATTAGTGATCTAAGTCAAGAATTGGTTTAAAGAGTTGATTTGAGTAGCTAAATCATGCATGCATGTACACATTGTTGAGTTTTGAGGTTGATTTCATGGAAATCCTCACATGCATGTCTATATTCTAGCTATGGTCCATGAATTCATCATGTTTTTGAGTGAATTGACTCATTTGACCAAGTATTTGAAGCTTTGGTTTCAATTGACGACTTGCATGTTACATATACATTATGCTCATGAAGTTTTGTTTGGATTTGTGTTTAATTGAACTACCTTTGGGCTTTGATTTTGCAAATTGATCTTTGAAATGTGTCATATTATGAGTTTTAAAGTGTTTTCCAGAAAATTGGCCCAAAAGAATCGAATTTGATGCTTTAAATGTTGAATTTGAGCTTGGAGGTTCAATCTGGAAATTCCAGATTTTGGACCCACGCTCGAGCGTAATATTTCACGCTCGAGCGTACATTCTGAGTACATGCATCCCGCTCGAGCGGGGAAAGTAACACTCGAGCGTGAAATGTGTGTATCCAGTACTTTTGCTTGTGTTTACAATCCGCTTAAGAGAGGGAATGCACGCTCGAGCGAGGACTTGTATCTCACGCTCGAGCGGAGGTCGAACGCCCATTGAGCGTGAATTGCATGCATCCAGTACTTTTGCTTGAGTTTACAGTCCGCTCGAGCAAAGGAAGTCACGCTCGAGCAGAGATCCTTTGTCTGCATGTCCGCTCGAGCGTAGAAAGCCACGCTCGAGCGAGACCCCTGTTTTCTGAAAATTTTGAAAAGTGTTTTAAAGTACATCTTTGCATCCTCATTTCATCCTAGGCATTCCAAGGCCTAGGTTAAGGCATCTTAATGAGGCTATTGATGTAGAACCACACCGAGTCAAGATAGGGACTAAGTTGTTGATTCCCAAGTATGTCACTTAGTGTGTGTTCGTTCTGTAACTGTGTAGGGTTGGCATCCGAGGACGCTCATTAACTGCTTATAGCCCAGTGCTCTGTGAGTAACAATGTTGTAAAGATATGTTCAATTATGAATATTTTCTGAATGATCAACTGTTCTGTTTACTGAAACGTTATTGTTTAACGAATGAATGTTTGTCCTATTTATAAACTGTATTCGTGGCGTCCATAGCAAATTACTGTTACTGTACTGTTATTGCTACTGTCACAGAGATCTCTGTCGGTTCCCATGTTTGGAACCACTACTGTTTACTGTTATGATGGCCATCGACTGACTGTTCGGTCTGTTAAGACCTACTGTACTGTTTTGCTATAAGATGTACCACATATGACTGCTATGGTTTCTAAATGACTGATATGACTGCTTAATGACTGAAAGGACATTCATTCTTAACCTCTTTATACAACTGTTATTCACTGAGCTTTAGCTCACTGTTTATATTTATATGTAGGTGTCCAGGCACCGGACCGGAGCTAGGAGCGTCGGGTTAACTCCCTTTTTGTCAAGCCAACCATTGTGCCTCACCTTGAGGTTCCAAGTCTGACCGAGCTAAGGCTGTTTTAGGGTGTCTCAGTTTCACCATTCCGTCTCTATTTTGTAATACTGTTTAAGACTTATACTGTACTGTGCTAATTAGGGATTTGGTCCCTAACCTGAATGTTGTACATATGGTGTATATATGTTTTGCTTATGAATGTGAATATGTTACAGAAAAGTCTTTTTGCATACAGATTGTTACAGCTCATTGGACATCTTTTATTACTGTTTTGGCTTCCGCCGGCCCCTGTACTCTATATTACTGTCTTTACTATTAAGCAGGCCTTCGGTAATCATAGGTTACTGGCCGGTTACGGTACTAAACCCATAGGGGCGGGTTTGGGTCGTGACACTTCTCTAAAAGCTCTTGGAGTTGAATCTTCAACTCATGCAATTCGGCGGGTGCAAATCTATACGGCACCAGGGAAATCGGTGCCGTGCCAGGCACCAAGTTAATGAAGAACTCGATCTCCCGGTGGGGTGGCAAGCTAGTAAGATCCTCAGGAAAGACATCCGGGTATTCGCAAACTACCCTTGGCAATTCAACACGGGCCCCATCACTCTTAGTATCTAAGAGAGTTGCAAGAAGGCCACTAAGCTTGTTCTTACTACGAGGGTCAAAAACTGACGACAAGACCCTATCAACTCGGTCCCCCAGAAAGTAAAAACAATTACCACTCGAGGTGCACACTGTAACTCTCTGACGGTAACAATCAATCACAACTTGGTACGAAGATAACCAATCCATACCTAGAATAATATCAAAACTCGACATGTCTAGTAACACAAAAGCAAACGGAAATCGATGCCTGGCGACTTCTATCTCATAACCATGACACCCCTGGTCTAAATCAACTGTACCCCCAACTGGCGACTCTACTCTGAGTGGAGACGCTAACCGTGCCACTGCTAACCCCAATGCAGACGCAAATGCAGTAGATATGAATGAATGAGATGCACCTGTATCTATCAACACATTAGCCAAAGAATTACACACAACAAAAATACCTCTCACAACTGAGGATCCCGGTAGTTGCTCTGGCACGGTAACAACATACACGGTAACAACATTAGCTTGGTCGAATCCCTCATCTTGCACCGGGACCTCATGGATCGGTACTTCATGCACACCCTGGCAAGCCCTACCACGCCTTCCGCCTTTACCACCACGGGCTTGACCCCTTCCTGACATCCTAATTAAGGAACAAGATAAACAATTTAGCACATAATCCCAAATGTGCTCGCGACTTGTCTTACACGTTTGACCACAACAATTCTATATATTTCTCCACCATACAAACAATTCAATTCCACTCCATATAAGCACTTCGTCACGTAAGCACATACGGATTATTCTTTTATGATGAAATTTGTCCCGCGAAAAATCAAGAATTCTTAGTAGAATTAATATTGATCAAGTATCCTTCTAATAAGACCTCATGGAATTTAATAGGCGCAAACAACATCCCAAAAATTCAATCCCATACCCATATAGTCATATAAACATGTTATCACATAGTCACCAAATACAAAACATCTCATAATCATGCGAAATGAACCCATTGTGGTAAAACAACCACTTCCCATGAGCCCCAAGTATTCAAACCCGGTAACTCTGATACCAAGTTGTAATGCCCCGAAAATTTACAACATCATATAATTACATTAACCAACATTCATTATAAGAGGGGGAGTGATTCTTCAACTTTTACATTATTGATCATTAAAGTTTGTACATGGTAGTTCCACATGCAATTATACATTCAATGATACCAACTAGATGAATCTATAGCATGTAGAACATCAAATCCAAAAAAAATAAATAAATGCCCTCAAGGGCTTACAAATTTCCAAGGCTTAAGCATGGTTACACAAAAATGATCTCTCCGATCCAAAAAATTATAGCCCTTGGCTAACAAAAAAATTGCATCACAACAAAAATATGTGAAAACCCACATTTAATTATTCTTAAAAGAAAATAAATAAATAAATAAATTAATTAATTTTATCCAGAGTCTATCTGAAATATATATTAATGTAAAAGTTAGTTTTAAATTAACCAAATTCAATCACTAACAAAGACATTATTAAGAATAATAATTTTGTGGGTGTTCAATATTTGTTGTTTATAAATTATTGTAATTAGGATTCAATATGATAATTACTCTTACTAAATACCTTAATTAAAAATCTTAGTGTATCAATTTTAAGAAACCCACACAGATACACAAAAAAAAAAAAAAGAAAAAGAATCAAACCTTGCAGATTTTTGGTGGCAACTTTCCATATGTTTGTTTGCATGTTAGTATAGGGAAGAAGAGCCCCTTTATGCTTCTTGGAAATGGGAAGGTTGGATAAAATGAAGAGAAAGAGGAAAAATAAAAAAGAGAGAGAGAGAGAGAGAGGGGGAGAGAGAGGGATGCTCAGCAAAGGAATCCGGTGATATTGCATGCATTGTATATGTATACATGCATGCTTGCATTTGGTGAAGGAGGGAAGAAAAGAAAATTTGCCAAGTTGAGTAGGAGGATAAGAGGAGGAGGAGATTAAGAAAGATATATATTTCCTACCATTTCAACACTACAATTAAGTAAGAAAACCCTCTCAACCCTCTCATTTTTTTTTTTTATTGTTGATGTACGGGAAAGAAATAAACCTTCTCGTATAATCCTGTTGACCAAGTCTGCGCTCCTCCGTACGTCGTCGCTTTATCCCTTGAAAACACAAACGTGAGCTAGCCGGCGGGTGTGTGCCGGAAACCTCTCCGATGCCTAAGTCAGCACACTAGACAAATAGACAAAAGCTCTGTGTATTCGGGAATTAAAGTTGCGTTACCTCTCCATAGGTGATGCTTATGAGCTTTTATAGGTTTTGAGTGGCACAATCCAAATAGGACTCTTACTTCTCCATGCAGAGTCCTTCTAGGATTCATACTTCTGAAGGATAATGCTTATCCTTCAACACCCCCCTCACTGCTTAAACCAAGTGAGATGGTTTTTCCATGGCCGGACTACCATACGACCGAAATAACAATTGTCATGCTAGACTAACTCGAATGACCGATCTAACTATTAGTTCGGCTCTTCTGTTCCTTTCTCCCACCTCGGCTACACATGCCAAGACCGAGCTATCCATAAGAGAGTTGAGCTGAACTAACCCACCGGACCAAGTCCTTAAGAGGGCTTAGCATATCCCGGCTTCATCTGCCCTGGCCGAACTAATTCTGGCTACCAAACCAACCGTAGTACCCCTCTGAACCGATATAACAACATTCACCTTCGACCGGAATACCTTTTTATGGTCTTCTAGGACTGGACTAACTATCAAGGTTCTGGGACCGGACTAACTTCGAAGCCCATTTACTCAGCCTTTCGTACTGTGGCCCATAACAACCCATTACCCAGCTCGGCCCAATTTTCATATAAATTGCCCTCTCAATTGCCCCTTAATTCCATCTGCATAGCATGATAGGGATTACTTGTCTATCGGCCGAGTTAACATCCAAGCTAAAAATACTTTTAAGCTTTTCCAGCCGAGCTAAAAAACTTCTTTTAGCCTTTGCAACCGAGCTAAAAAACTCTTTTAGCCTTTCCAGCCGAGCTAACTTAAATCGAGCTGGACCTGTTCGGTCAAAACGTCTCTTCAATCACAGCAACTGAATCGTTTACCATTCCAATGACACGTGGCAGCCTCTGATTGGCTCTTCACAGCTGTCACGCTGCCTTCGTACTTCGCAATTTTTGAACAGTTCTCGCCTTTGTCCTATGCATCAAAACAAAGAACCCTTCATTTGGATCAAACACCACACTATACTCATCCTCTTCTCTCTCTTTCTCATTCTTGGGCTTCCTCATCCCTGAAGTTGCTGAGCTCTTGCTTCTTCATTGTTGCTGCTTCCATCTCCAGTTCTTCTACTTTTCTTGGTAAGCATCATAAACCTTGTTCTTATTTTTCTATGTTTTCTGTACTTTGTTCAATAATCTGTAGTTTGTTTCGTGTTTGTTTTTGAAAAACACCCTTTCGCTTCCATTCGTGTTCTTCCTGAAAAACTTAGCCATAGAACACTTGAATACACATAATATCCTATAGAACACTGATTTTGATCCAAAATCATGATGCAACCGAACTAAGATACTGTTTGCGCTAGGTATAAGTCTAGCCAGTTCGCAATCGAACTAATACTTCATGCTTACACCAGTAGTTTTAATAAGGCACCATCTTTTGATTCACCTTAGCCGATATAAACGAACCGAACTAAGTTTGAACTTAGAAAACTGGAAACCTTAGCCTTCACCCGAGCTAAGCCTTCGGGGCTAAGCCAGCTTTCTTAATCTCTAAAACCGAGCTCAGAAAGCTGCCCCTAGAGGCTCAACCGAAGTAAAAAACATAGTTCAAACCGAGATAACCAACCCCTTGCTCAATCCGAGCTAGAAAACACCTTGTTAAAGCCGATATAGAACCTGTAGTATCCAGTAAAACCGAAGTAAGACTTCTTTTATCTCTGCTTTTATTTGTAGCACGGTCCAACGATCTGTGCTTAACCCCTTTGTTTTCCACCTTGCAGACTTTAGGTTGCCCAGGCACTCCTCTGCGCGCTCAACCGAGCTACTGAGCACAACTTTTTGACCGGACTAATTTATTTTTAACTTATAAAGTAAATGGGGAAGTATAGATTCTTAGTAAACACCCCTGGTGGTCTAGCCGAATTCCGCAAAGACTATAACATTCCTGATGACGTCCACCTTTCCCTAGCAAAAGAAGGTGCCATACCATGGGGGAATGAAGGCTCTGTTCCTTTTACCCTCCTTTCAATAATAGAAACCGGACTGCGATTTCCAGTCCAACCCTTAATCTATGAGTTTCTTAGGCAAACCAGAATATGTCCAACCCAGCTATCCACCAATTCTTACCGCATAATAATGGGTATAGCCGAACTGAACCGCCAAGTCGGTCTCAACCTCGGTCTAGCCAAAATATTGCATCAATACTCTATTGGCTCCAAAGATGACGGGTGGGTATATTATTTGAGAATACGCCGCCGACGTGAAAAAATAATAAAAGACACGCCGGATAAGGACTTAAATGATGACGATTTTTTCTGGGTGTCTGGGAACTTTGAAGATCACCAAGCCCAGATCCCAGGCCGAAGTATAAACTGGAACAAAGGAATCCTTGGTATACTTTGCTTCGGTTTCCTTGCTTTCTCTTTTTTCCTATTTCGGTTTCCAATTCTGAACCGAACTAACAGTTCTTCTTTATGCAAATCCAGCCCACATTTATTCATTGTATAGCCACCCCAACCTAGGCGTACTTCGCGCCGCCCTACGATACCCAGAGAGAAGTTGGGCGAAACTCCTCAAATTTGAGCCGACATACAGATACAGCGGTCGTCGAAAGGCCCGAGTGACCGATTTTCTTCTTGAGGACGCCCCAAAACCGGACCCTACCTTGCCACAGATCAACCTAATTCCACTGACAGCCGAACAGGAAATGGCCAAGAGAAACAGAGTCCGGGCCCTTTTGACCGAAACCAGCAGGCCCGAAGCACCACCACCAACCCAGGCAACAGAAACCGTGGTGGCTTTCCCTTCCCAACAGCCTTCCTCATTACGCCCATCCAAGCGCGCCCGGACTATCCCAACTGAGCAGCGTCTTGCGGATGAAGAAGAAACCATCCTTCCACCAAGCCATCCACCCAGTCCACAACCCGAGCCATCCGACCGAGCTACCACCAGGTGGGCACACAAGCTCAGATTTCAGAACCGAGATATACAGGAGACCGACTCGGTGGTTGCTGAGAAGGATCACTTGATGGCATTTAACCTTGCCAAGAGTGTTTGCCTTCTAGCAGACATGGAACACCACCAGAATCCGACCGAGCTAAGGGCCATCCGGTCGGCCACCAAATCCATGATCCTGGTAAGATGCCCATCTTGTCTCAATTTTTGCTAACTTTTAGTTCGGTTTTGAATCTGATTTTTGTCCATTCATTTCAGTCTCTCCAAAAGAGCCAAGTTGCCTATCAAAAGGTGCTGGAGCTCAGGAAAACGGCGAGGCAAGCCATGGCAGAGGCCGAAGCAAAAACAGCCGAATTAAAAGAATCCCACCAAAAGACAGCCGAGCTAGAGGCCGAGGTAGCTCGTCTAACCGGACTAGTTACCTCGGCTGAAGCCGATAAACAGAAGGCGTTGGCCGTGATGAAAGATAAGTACCTTCGCGAGCTAGTCAAGCTCGAAGGGAAAAAAGATACTGAGATCGCCGAGCTGAAGGAGAAGGCGAATGATGCCAACACTGAAGGTTTCAAGGAGGCGGAAGCCCTCTACATTCCACAATGTGAGGCCGCCAAGGATTTGTTCTTCAAGTGTGGCTGGCGAGGTGCTGTGGAGCAGCTCGGTTGCGACTCTGGCACCGAGGTCTACAATGCTCCACAGTATTTCATTCCGGCCTCACTGGCGGAATATGCTGCCGATCTCCAGAAGCAATTTCTCGAGGCGTCTGATGATGATGAAGAAAATGAACAATCAGAGACTCCGGTTGTCAATGGGCAAACAGATGATCAATCAGCTCGGTTGGAGCCAACGGTTGAATACTTGACAACCGAGACCGTGCTTCCACTAGAGACCGAGCTTCAAACCGAGACTGCTCTCACTTCTGACACCGGTGTTCGGGTTGATGTTGATGCCGATCTGGAGGATCTTTTTAGTTAATTTTGTAACTTTCTTTTATTTTGGACTTGTAATCGGGCTGCGGCCCCCCTATGTACCTCTGTTTTTCTTCAATGAAAAATTTTTCTTTTTGTGCCCAACTCTTATTCCGGTTTTTGATTTGTATGCTTTGCATTTGTAATGAACTCTTTTGCTCGACTGTGATCTCGGTTTGATTGCTTGCTTTCTGACTGCAATTTGAAATATTACTTGGTAGTCTGAGTAGGCTTACTAGCCAACCACTCTTTTAGCCGATATACTTATTTCGGCTGAAGAGTACTAAGAGTTGTTTAATCCAGCCAACCACTCTTCAGCCATAAACTTACTTCGGCTGAAGAGTACAAAGAGTTGGTTTAATCCAGCCAACCACTCTTCAGCCATAAACTTACTTCGGCTGAAGAGTACAAGAGTTGGTTTAATCCAGCCAACCACTCTTCAGCCATAAACTTACTTCGGCTGAAGAGTACAAAGAGTTGGTTTAATCCAGCCAACCACTCTTCAGCCATAAACTTACTTCGGCTGAAGAGTACTAAGAGTTGGTTTAATCCAGCCAACCACTCTTCAGCCATACCCTTACTTCGGCTGAAGAGTACAAAGAGTTGGTTTAATCCAGCCAACCTCTAAGTTGGTTTTTCCAGCCAACTTAGAATACAGTGTTTGGTTATGCCGACCAAACGTCCTGCAGCCTGGATCTTTATCCTGGGCTTAGGAGGGGTGTTGGTTTAATCCAGCCAACCTCTAAGTTGGTTTTTCCAGCCAACTTAGAATACAGTGTTTGGTTATGCTGACCAAACGTCCTGCAGCCTGGATCCTTATCCTGGGCTTAGGAGGGGTTTATAGTTGGTTATTCCGGCCAACTATGTTTACAATGCTCCTAACTTACTAAAGTTACCTTCTACTGAAAACAATTATGCTGAAAAGAATCGACTTGTTTTTATTGAGAAAGTAAAAAATTACACATGCTTTAAAAGAAAAAAGCTAAAAATAAAATAGCTTGAGATTGGCAGTGTTCCATGGCCTGGGAATTGCTTTGCCGTCCTCATCTTCTAAGTGGTATGCCCCTTTGCCTGCTAATCCGACCACTTTGTAAGGTCCTTCCCAGTTAGGCCCCAGCTTGCCATCTCCTGGTACCAAGGTATTTCCCATTACTTTGTGCAGTACCCAATCTCCGATCTTGAATTGCCTTGGATGCACTGTTTTGTTATACTTTCTGGACAATTCTTGTTGGTAGGAGGCGATGTGAATCAATGCTCTGTCTCTTCTTTCTTCCGCAAGGTCAAGCTCTAATGCTATGGCTTCGCCATTTAAGTCTGGGTCAAAGTTCTCGCTTCGAATTGTGGGGAGGCCAACTTCTAATGGGATGACTGCTTCCATGCCATAAGCTAAGGAGAATGGTGTTTCCCCTGTTGATCGGCGAGGTGTGGTGCGGTAAGCCCATAAAACATGAGGGAGCTCTTCTGCCCACTTGCCCTTCGCTCTCTCTAACCTTTTCTTCAATCCATCCAAGACTACCTTGTTTGATGCCTCTGCCTGACCATTTGCTTGGGGATATGCCGGTGTAGAATTGTAGAACTCTATCTTGTACTCTTCACAAAAGCCCCTGAAAATCCTACCGTCGAATTGAGTGCCGTTGTCTGATATCAGTGCCTTTGGTATGCCAAATCGAGTGATGATATTCTGCCAGACAAACTTTTTCATATCTTTTTCCTTGATTGACGCCAAGGCTTCTGCTTCCACCCATTTTGTAAAGTAGTCGGTTGCTGCAAGGAAGAACTTCCTGTTACCGGGTGCTGTTGGAAGTGGTCCTACTATGTCCAGTCCCCACATTGCGAAGGGCCATGGGCTAGTTAGAGGTAGAAGTTCTCTGGCAGGTTGGTGTATTTGATGTGCGAACTTTTGGCATTTTTCACACTTTTTGACATATTTTTCTGAATCTGCTTGCATGTATGGCCACCAATATCCTTGCGAAATTGCTCGGTATGCCAGTGATCTTCCTCCTTGATGGCTGCCGCATACACCCTCATGTATTTCGAACAGGAACGCTTCCACTTTGCTGGGGTGAACACACTTTAGGTAAGGTCCTGAGAACGACTTTTTGTACAATGCCAAGGATGGAGAGAGCCAAAATCGCTGCGACTTTGCTCTTATTCTGTTGGCTTCTTTCTTCTCTTCCGGTAAAATGCCGTTTTTCAGGAACAGTATGATGGGATCCATCCAAGAAGGGCCTAACTCTGCACAACATACCTCTTCTGCTTCGGGGTCTTCAATGCTTGGTCTAGGTAGGTAGTCGATCAGTAATGGATGAGGAATGGAGGTGTCTGCCATTGAGGCAAAGCCTGCTAGTTCGTCTGCTCTGCTGTTTTCCTCCCTGCCGATTTGTTCTATCCTGACTACTTCAAATTTCTTGATCTCTGTTCTGACCAACTCTTGGTATTTGGCCATCCTGTCATCCTTTGCTTCGTAGTCGCCAGATATTTGGTTTACCACCAGCTGTGAGTCGCTGTAAACCATTAGCTCGGTGGCCTTCATGTAGAATGCTGACTTGAGACCTGCAAGAAGCGCTTCATACTCCGCTTCGTTGTTTGATGCTGGGAAGCCAAGGTTGATTGCTTGCTCCACCACTAGGCCGTCTGGAGAGATGAGGACTATGCCAAGTCCTGCTCCATGCCGGTTGGATGCTCCATCCACGAAGAGCTTCCACATCTCTCCAACAAACAACTTCCAGCAAGTGGAGGGATCAGATGATGCCTTGGGATCTTCCATGTTGGTGGTGTTTTCTTCAAGGTCCATGCTTGCTGTCTGCCCCTTGCTTTCTGATTGTACCAAGTCTTCATTTGTTGGTGAGTCTTGACTTGGTGTAGCATGGTTTGCCTCTTCCTTCCCTGCTTCGTTTTGGCTGCCTTGGCGTCTGGCTGAGTATTTTGCACCAGGGGTTGCGCTATTCCGGCGTCAACTTCCATCCCTAGTTCGGTTGTTTCAGTCAGGTCGACTGGGCAGATGTGATGACTTCCTGGTGTGAATTCTGCGACAAAATCCGCCAATGCTTGAGCTTTTATTGCGGTTCTGGGTTGGAACTTGATGTCGTATTGCCCCAACTCTACTGCCCACTTCAGAATTCGCCCAGAAAAGTTCGCCCTTTCAAACAAAGCTTTTAATGGAAAGGCTGTGAGAACAACTATGGTGTGGGCGTGAAAGTAGTGCGACAACTTCCTTGAGGCCATCATCAAGGCCAATGCCAGTTTCTCCAGTGGCAAGTACCTTGTTTCGGCGCCCAGTAATGTCTTGCTGACATAATAGATGGGCAGGTGTTGGATTCCTTCTGCGCGGACCAACACTGCGCTAATTGCATGCTGGGAGACTGCCAGGTATAGGAAGAGTTCTTCTCCAGGTACTGGGGTGACAAGTATTGGTGGAGAAGACATGTATTCTTTTAAGCTTTCCAAGGCGTGGTCGCATTCTTCGTCCCACTCAAACTTGGCCTTCAAAGCGTGGAAGAATGGTCGTAGTCTGTCTGACGACCGGCTTATGAACCGATTGAGCGCAGCTGCCATGCCGGTGAGATGCTGCACTTCTTTTACTGAGTTTGGTCTCTCCAATTCCTGGATTGCTTTGATCTGGGAGGGGTCTGCTTCGATACCTCGGTTGGTCACCAGGAAGCCTAGGAATTTGCCAGATCCTACTCCGAATGCACACTTAGACGCATTGAGGCGTAACTTATGCTTCTTCAAGATCTCAAACATCTTGCCTAGGTCTTTGAGATGGTCATTCTCATCCTTGCTCTTGACCACCATGTCGTCGATGTAAGCTTCCATTGTTCTGCCTAACAATGGTTCAAACATCTTGGTGACCATCCGTTGGAATGTCGCCTCTGCGTTCTTTAGGCCAAAGACCTTGTAACAGTACAGTCCTCTTGGAGTTGTAAAGGATGTGACCTCCTGGTCTGGTTCATGCATGGCGATTTGGTGGTAGCCTCTGTATGCATCCAGAAAGCTAAGTCGGTTGTGCCCGCCGTTAGGTCTACCAGTTGATCAATTCGTGGTAGAGGAAAGCTGTCTTTTGGGCACGCTTTGTTGACTGTTTTGTAGTCGACGCAGACGCGCCACTTGCCATTCTTCTTTGGCACTACGACTGTGTTGGAGATCCATCTTGGGTAGTGCACCTCTCTAATTGCTCCTGCCTCCAGCAGGTTTCCTACTTCTTCCGCCACTATTTCGGCGTGGTGGAGTGCCGATCTGCGCGTGCGCTGAATGATTGGTCTGGCGGATGGGTGGACATTGAGTTGGTGACAGATGAAGTTGGGATCAATGCCTGGCATGTCGTATGGTGTCCAGGCGAACACTTCGATGTTAGAGGTCAAAAATTCCAAGACCTCTAATCTCTCAGTGCTGGACAACGACGAACCGAGCAAAAAGAACTTATCCGGGTTCTTTTCATCTATTCTTACCTCTACCAAGTCTTCCACCGCTTTCTGACTAGCCGCTTTGCCAACATCTGCGAATAGTTCATTACTCTCAGGTTCTTCCACCGAATGAACGTATCCTTTGGCAGCGCGGCTGCCATTCACCGTGACAAAGCACTGCTTCGACATGATCTGATCTCCATAGACTTCTTCTATTACTCCGGTGTCGTTGGGAAACCGCATTACTTGGTGGTAGGATGATGCCACCGATCGCATGGCATGCAGCCATGTTCTGCCCAAGATGATGTTGTAAGTGGAGGGGACCTTCAATACCCAGAACTCCACTTGTTTCGTCACACTCCCTGCTCTAACTGGGAGGATTATTTTGCCGACGGGCCATTTTGGCATGGAGTTGAATCCAATTAGGGGAGATACGGCAGGTGCCAAGTCTTTATCTTGTAACTTCAATTGCTTAAAGGTTTCATAGTACATGATTTCACATGAACTACCCTGGTCAATCAGAATCCGCTTGACGTCAAAATCCTTGACTCGGAGAGTGACGACCAGGGCATCATTGTGAGGGCAATATATCCTTGCCAAGTCTTTATCCGAAAAAGACATGACGTTCGTGGCCTCGTCTTCCCCTTCTTGACTGCAGGTTGGGCACTTAGCACCTCTCTTAAGTGCTCAGCCTTTTTGATTGATCCTCTGAGCTCGCATACACGCTCAGGTTCAAAGACTCCATGTATCACGTTGATAATGCCTTGAGGTGGGGCGTCGATCGGCATTCCGTTGGGGTTATTATGGTCCTGGGGGGCTGGTTGCGCCCCCCCTTCGATGTATTTGTCCAGGTGACCCGCTGCCACTAACTCCTCCAGGTGCTGCCTCAACGGTGTGCAGTTTTCAGTGCGGTGCCCCTTTTCTTTATGGAAGGTGCACCGTGACCTGTCGTCGTAGTCCTTCTGGGCCTCTCCTAGCTTGGCTGGCCATCTCACGAAAGGCTCGTCTCTTATTTCACTTAGAATTCGGTAGATCGGTTTCTTGAAGACCGTGGTTATGGCAGTGCGAACTTTCAACCATCTTTTATCCTGGTCCTCTTTGTTGTCTCGCCTGCCACGTCCGTTCTTGCTCGGGTGATCTACCGCGTTGACCTTTGCTGAGGCCTTCTTTTCTGGTACTATGGTCGTGCCAGATTTTGCTTTGGCACATGCACCATCCTCCTCTACCCTGATGTGCTGATGCACTCTTTCCATCAAGGCTTCCACGGTGAGGGGCGGCGTCACGGTGATTGAGTCCCTTAGTCTGTTTCCGACTGGAAGGCCTCTTTTATACTGTGCAATGGCGAGATTGGTGGGACAGTCCCCAATCTGGTTAAAGGTCTCCCAGTAGCGACTGTTATAGGATCTTAGGGTCTCCTTGTCGCCCATATCGATGGAGAGTAATTGGTCGATCTCCACTGGTGTTTTGGTGTTTGTTCGGAACCTTGTAACAAACGCTTTCGCCAACTGTGCCCAGGAGGCTATGCTGCCTTCTGGAAGTTTCTCAAACCAAGTCAAGCCTAGGTCACCAAGGCTTGAGGGGAATAGGATGCACATCAAGGCCTCATTGCGCCGATATACCGCCATAACCTGGCGGAAGTGGCTTAAGTGAGAGTAAGGGTCGTCTTCCCCTCGTACGTGGTGAATTTGGGCTGTAGGAAGCCTGAAGGTAGGGGCGCGTTCTCGATTGCTGGGACGAATGGTGAGGTCTGCAGCCTCGCCAACGCCTTGTCCGTCGGTTCGTAGGCGGGGCGCGGTATTGGCATTCCAACCTCGACGCTTCCATGCGTCCGAGGAGCCAACCGCTGTAAAGCAGAAACTCTGTGTGGATCACGTGCCCTGGCGTCCTCATTCCACCGTGCCTTCTCTTCTAGCACGGTTCGTAGGTCGGCGATCTGGGCAACTCTATCTGTCTGGATCTCGTTTGGTGCGTATGCGAGGGCCAATATGTGCTTCCCTCAGTGTACGACCTGGAGTGACGAGTTTTGGAAGATCTGGATTGCGTATCGCCTGTCCTGAGGCTTCTGCTTTCTGCTTGAGAGGGTGTAGTATTCCTACTACGACTTTCCGAGTGGCGAGGGGGCGTCTTGTTTGTGCGCCCCTCTCCTGTCGCCACTCCTTTCCTTTCACCTGGCGCTTAAGAGATTCCATGTCCGCCGCCATCCGACGTATCAATTCATCTTGTTCCCTGACGCAATCCTCCAAAGCTTGGGGATCAATCCTGCGCCTTTGTCTTTCTAGGCTCTGCGAACGAGAGTGACGAGGGCTGTTAGTTCGCCTTCTCCCTCTTGTATCCCTCCTGGGATTCTGTCTCTGCGGCTCCAAATCCCCCATTGGAGGGATAAGAGGTAGACCTTCGCGCCTTGCACCCCCTTCTGGGGTTAGTCCGTCAATGGTGGACTGTGGTAATTCTTCGTTGTGCGCCATTGATTCTTAAGAGGAAAAGCTTGATCAAGAGGTTTGTTCTTGTCTGAAATTCCCACAGACGGCGCCAATTGTACGGGAAAGAAATAAACCTTCTCGTATAATCCTGTTGACCAAGTCTGCGCTCCTCCATACGTCGTCGCTTTATCCCCTGAAAACACAAACGTGAGCTAGCCGGCGGGTGTGTGCCGGAAACCTCTCCGATGCCTAAGGTAGCACACTAGACAAATAGAAAAAAGCTCTGTGTATTCGGGAATTAAAGTTGCGTTACCTCTCCATAGGTGATGCTTATGAGCTTTTATAGGTTTCGAGTGGCACAATCCAAATAGGACTCTTACTTCTCCATGCAGAGTCCTTCTAGGATTCATACTCCTGAAGGATAATGCTTATCCTTCAACACCCCCCTCACTGCTTAAACCAAGTGAGATGGTTTTTCCATGGCCGGACTACCATACGACCGAAATAACAATTGCCATGCTAGACTAACTCGAATGACCGATCTAACTATTAGTTCGGCTCTTCTGTTCCTTTCTCCCACCTCGGCTACACATGCCAAGACCGAGCTATCCATAAGAGAGTTGAGCCAAACTAACCCACCGGACCAAGTCCTTAAGAGGGCTTAGCATATCCCGGCTTCATCTGCCCTGACCGAACTAATTCTGGCTACCAAACCAACCGTAGTACCCCTCTGAACCGATATAACAACATTCACCTTCGACCGGAATACCTTTTTATGGTCTTCTAGGACCGGACTAACTTCGAAGCCCATTTACTCAGCCTTTTGTACTGTGGCCCATAACAACCCATTACCCAGCTCGGCCCAATTTTCATATAAATTGTCCTCTCAGTTGAAAATTTCAGATTATATTCATATGATAAAATGACTAACTTATAGATAGAAATTTTTATATACATTTATATAAATTTTGTGATGTGTATATCAAATATTTGAAGATATTGATAGTCTCAAAGTCATGGTATTATTGTGGAAATAGGCTTGCATGTGTAGTTTATACCATTAAAGAGAGAATTGAAGATTTTATTTGACCCTTAAATCTGCCAGAAACTTTATACGGATTTTTAGACGATTTTATACTCAAAATTTTGAGATGATTTCTTCTACAAAATTGTTGAGAATGATGTCTAGTTCATCCACAAAATTTTTCAACAATTATTGAGTTTTGTACAAATTTATACAAATTTTTAATTAAATCTGGAGTTGCAAGACAGATTTACTATATGTTTGAAAATCTATTAAAAATTCTATATTAAACCAAATCTGGTAATTTCTAAACAAAAAATGAAATTTGAGAAGTCTAGTTTCGTAATAAAATTTTAAATTACGGAATTGATTTATAAATTTAAGTATGAAATTAATTTAAGAAAATGTGATAAATCTGTGTCATAAACTTTTTTGGAATTTTTAAGAATTATTTCTAATTTATTTTTGGAAAATGCTTTCTGAAAAATGACCATAACATGTTTATTGAATATTCTGTAGATTTGTATGAATTTTAGAGTTGTACAAGTAATTTATTTATAATTTTATTTGCGAGATATATATTCTGAAAATTTTGGCAGATTCAGGAAGAATAAAAACTTATCTCTTCAATTGTTTATTTGGACTAAAATTTAATATTGTGCTAATCTAATCTTGTAGATTAAAAATCCAAGCATGTGTGTGATTATGATTTATTTTTTCTTTTTGATATCTACATTATTATTTCATATCATGGTTTAAATAAATTGTTTATTTAAATTTTGTATATTTGTTTACTATTGTGTGACATGTGTAATATTTTATGTTAGGAATTTTAATGAGTTGGTATAACATTATTGGTAATTAAATGTTGAATTATTGTGAATATCTCAACAAGTAAAGAAACACGAAATTTAACCAATGATACATTAAAATTTAAAAGTGATGGGGTGAGCCCAGTTTAGAATCTTGCGCAAGTGAGTTGCGAACCCTAATATGGCATGGGAAGGTATTTCGGCTCTTATTGGTGTAGGCGATATAAGGTTGGTGGTGCGGGTGTCACAACATAGACCGTTCCCTTGGGGCAGACCGTGATGTCACGACTCGGGTATGTAACCCTGGTGCGTGGGCATCATTGGTAGTTACAGTAAGTAACATTTGAACATTTGACCAATGGGGAGTCAGAATTACCCGTGGCCATTGCTTAGCGATTGAGTGAAAATAGTGTTCCGCGGGGAGTTACTTAAATTTATCTGATAAACTAAATCTATGAAAATTTAAAAAGAAAGGTAGGCATATTCCTTATGATGAAATATTGCTTTCGTTTGTTACATTTTTTTTATTTGATTTATTATTATCTATTTTTATTATTTCAACTGATAACATTCATTTTATGCTTACTAAATATTACTTGTTATTCTGTTACTACACATTATTCATAAATTGTGAGTATTATTATCGAGGTGGGTATTTTCGGGTTGTAGTATCTTATTGAGCTCGTCGCTCACTAGCATTCCCGTTGCCCTGGCGTTCCCGTTGCCCTGACGTTTTATGTCAGGTACCGAAGAAACTGAAGGAAACACTGAGGCTTTGCAAGGCGACACTCAGCCTTGGTTAGCTTGAAGAGTGCCCAAGATCCATGAACCATTTTTCTAAGGTTCTAGTTTTTTTTTTTTTTTGTTATATTCGTGTTGTTTTTATGTACTAAGACAAAGTTTTAAGTTTTTATTGGAGTTGTAATTTAAGAACATTTAATTTCTGGGTTGTTAATTAATGCTAGTAATATTGGTGACAACATTGATGAGGGGTTAGTTATTAACAAAATTGATTTTAAGTTCAAAATCTTATTATGATGTCCTCAAATCTTGGGGCGTCACAAATATAAGAGCCCTATGTTCCCAACACATACGTCCACGCCCTAATTTGGCGGGATTACCACGTCTTTTCCTGCACCAAAATCCCATAGGGGTGAACATAAAACCCAGTAGAGAATTCTTAACAAAGTATATACATTTTATACAAGCTTCTCAAAATGAAAATGCACATGCCATGCTATGCCCTTTGAAAGAAGATTACATCTACATCTTTTGAGAAACTATCATGCTCAATGATAACTTGAAATCTCAACAATTCATAAATTTATAATTTAATTCAAAGGGACGGTAAATACGACTCAGGTAATCCCTAGGTTGATGTCTGCAAGTAGACATAACTAGCACTACCAAAACCCCACTTTACCGGATGCTAACCGGAAGGGAAGTGGTACCTCCTCCGTGCGTGTTTTTGGTCTTTCACCCCGGACACTGAGGCAAACTTAATCAATTCCATCTACACCTTCTATCTGGACTTACCAACGTATTTACCTCAAAACATTTCAATAGTTTCATTTCACCACATTTCTTTCTCAATGTAAATGTTTTCAAATCCCAACTCAAATTTTGTAACTATGCAATAATAGAAATGCCAATGCAATATATATATATATCAAGGCAAAATAATAATCTTCCATTAACAGTATTTTCCGCACAATTCCTCCGATTCGAATCCAATTCCCATTCTCCTTTCCAATGCAATTTCATCAAATAACACATATATATATATATATATATATATATATCCAAGTGTAGCAATATTTCCACATTTCATGTGTTCTCAACAATTTGCCAATTCATAACTATGTATGTACATGCATTTAACAATAAATTCAAAACAAAATCTCCAAATCCTCATACACCAAGAAAATTGCCATTTTTGCAAACAATAATATGAAATTTCCACTCATTCATTCATTTGACACAAGAAAATCCATAGATTCTCAACATCCACCAAAACCCCCAAATTTCTAGGTTTTTCATCCAAACAATGCATTTCTTCATTTCTTGGTAAAATCTCACCAAAAACATCATTCTTAAATCAATGTGATTCAAACCCTCAAGAAAGTTTTTTAAAGAAAACAAGAGATGACCCCCTTTTACAAAACCACCAATTTCTTGAGCCAAAAACTAATTTTCAAAGCCATCTAAGAGGAAATCCCGAATTTAACCCAAACTTGCAAAAATATATATATAACTCTAAGAAAATCCCTACCTCAAGTTTTGAAGAAGAGATGAGATGAAACCCCAAAATCAATGGTATAGAAACTCGATCTCCACCGCACAAAGTGAAGCCTTTGAGAAGTTATCCGACTTTGATAAAGAAACTATGGGCAAAACCCTAATAGATTTAAAGAGATCAAAGATTTGATCTTGTTTGGTGTAGGAAATGTAGAGAGAAGGGAGGGAAAAGAGTTTTTAGAGAGAGAGAGATACAACAAAAGTGAGATACACTTCAGCCCAAAGAGAAGAAAAACAAAAAATTTCGGACTCACTTACCACCGCACGTGCGGCAGCCATTCTCGCACATGTAGAGCGTGCCTCCTGCACGTGCGGCAATCCCAAACCGCACCTTAGCCCGCACCTGCATATAATGCAGTGTGCACCCTTGGGTCTCCCTTGTTTCCCGCTCGTGCGGCCTCACCTCCCGCACGTGTGCCCCCCTCTTCTGCACATGCGGCCAAGGCCCCCGCACGTGCGGCTCTGCCCTCAACCCAGAAAAATTTTCAGCTAAAATGAAAAACTCTCGGATTCATCTTCAAGCCTCCCAAAACAAGGGAAACTCGAAATTTAAATAAATAGGGACGAAAATTTGATAAAGAGATTTTCAAAAGCGATGAACCCAACAGTTGCTAAGACTTCAAGTTAGACCCCGACACTCTAACACGGTGAATCCCAACACGCACAAGGAAAGTAAGACGGGAACAAAACAAGTCAGAGATTGAACACATTTTGAAACTCATTCCCTGTTTGGTTGTATTTTCAAAATCTGTTTGCTGTAAAAAATAAATAAATTAATAGAAGACTAGTTTGGTAAAAACATGAAAAATTCAAAAATACCAAGTCATTTTCAAATGCTTTTCTCTTTTAAGATAGGAAGCTTTTTTCATAAATCCATCTTTAATTACTTATGTTCTAATTAGTCCAAAATTTATTTTAATATTCTACTTAGTTCTGTCCTAGGTAAAAAGACGATATTAGCCTTATGTTCATATCAGATCATACGCGCCTTTTTCCTTTCAACTCTAGAATTTTCTTTTTCCCCAAATTAGAACCCTAACGTTGAACTCCTTCTTGTTCGACCAAAACCTTACGATCGGCGAGTCCTATTCCTTCCGGCGACAAAAATCACGAAGCGCTGTTCATTCCGGCAACATTGATTGCTAAGAACAATCCATTCCGGCAACCGAGATCGCCGATAACTCTTCATTCCGGCAACTGCGATCCTCACTCCAATCGATATCTACAATGGTGAACAAAAGTAAGTTGTTTTTTTCAATTTTATACTATTTTCTGACATTAAATGCACTAGTTCATATTCTTTCATTAAAATCTGAATATTCACATTTCAATGTTTTAATGTTTAATGTTTATTGATTCGACATTTACACTTTGAAAATTACAAATTATAATTTTCTTCTTTATGAATGCTCTGTTTTTCATGTCACATTTATGAATGCTCTTGTTTTTCAGCTTTAGTGTTTAGGACTCAACATTTAGGAATGTTTATGAATGCTCTGTTTCTCATTGTGAATATTGAAATTCTGTTTTCCATCGTTAACATTTTGTGTTTCAAATATGAATGTTGACATTGTAAATGATTGGAGTCTATTTCCATTGCTAGAACAATTATGTTGAGTCCTATTGTTGAGATTACAATAGACTCAAAACACCATTCTTAGTATTTGGAATTTGTTTTAACATTTCATTGATTATGTTGAGTGAATTGTCACATTGTTAACATTTGTGTTTGAATATGAATCTTCTCATTGTGAATATTTGGAGTTTGTTATCCATGTTACATTGATTATGTTGAGTCACATTGTCAAAGTTTTCATTTGACATTCATGATTAAAGTATAAGTCTTCCATTGTGAATGTTTGGAGTCTAATTTTCATGTTACATTGAAAATGTTCAATTATATAGTTGATATTCCAATATTCACATTTTTCATTCACAATAATGTGCTAATTGTTTTTGAGTAGGAATTTTCTCATTGTTAGTATTTTGAGTCTAATTTTCATGTCACATTGATTATGTTGAGTGAATTCACATTGTCAAGATTCCATTATTGACATTCGTGTTTGAAGCATGAATCTTCTCATTGTGAATGTTTAGAGTTTCTTATCCATTTTACATTCATTATGTCGAGTCACATTATCGATATTCCATGGTTGACATTTTGTGTTTCAAGTATGAATGTTCACATTGTGAATGTTTCGAGTCTAATTTTCATATTACATTGAAAATGTTCAATCATATAGTTGATATTCCAATATTCACATTTTTATTCAAAATAATGTGCTAATTGTTTTTGAGTACAAATTTTCTCATTGTTAGTATTTCGAGTCTATTTTTCACGCCACATTGCTTATGTTGAGTGAATGGTCACATTGTTAAGATTCCATTATTGACATTCATGTTTGAAGCATGAATATTCTCATTGTGAATGTTTAGAGTTTGTTATGCATGTTACATTGATTATGTCGAGTCACATTATCGATATTCCATGGTTGACATTTTGTGTTTCAAGTATGAATGTTCACATTGTGAATATTTGGAGTCTAATTTTCAGGTTACATTGAAAATGTTTAATTACATAGTTGATATTCCAATATTCACATTTTTCATTCACAATAATGTCCTAATTGTTTTTTAGTAGGAATTTTCTCATTGTTAGTATTTTGAGTCTAATTTTCACGTCACATTGATTATGTTGAGTGAATGTTCACATTGTCAAGATTCCATTATTCACATTCGTGTTTGAAGCATGAATCTTCTCATTGTGAATGTTTAGAGTTTCTTATCTATTTACATTGATTATGTCGAGTCACATTATCGATATTCCATGGTTGACATTTTGTGTTTCAAGTATGAATGTTCACATTTTTAGATGCTGTCATATTCTCTAATTCTTTACATATTATCTATGAGTGATGCTATGAAATTTGGTCGTCATCAATATTCATTGTAATAGCACTGTTAATTACTCATTCCTCTTAATGTCTAGTCTCTATTTTTGTTTAACATTTTCTTGACAGATGTTATATCAACACCAAAGACAAAAATAAAAAAAGAAGAAACCCATGAGGAAGAGACAGCTCCACCTGATGTGAAACCCAACGTCGATATGAACAAAGTGAACTATCGTTCAAACATGACTGGCTTGGTAAAGTTGATGTCAACAACGAAGTTCACTGATGGGCAGCTGAAATGTTTGAAGAGAACTCCATTTTGGATGATGTTTGATGCATTGATAAACACAAAAATTGAACTATCATCATGCATGAAATATGACGATGTGATAGCAAAGATTATAGAGACATACAACCCTGCATCAAATTGTTTCAAAATTGGCCCCAAATCTGTCAAATTGTCTGCACATGACATCAAATTAATTTTTGGAATAGACTGCGGATCTGTGCCAATGGAAACTGCATATGGTTCGAAGCCAACATTTGGACTTATCGGCAAGAAGTGCAAGGACACACAGAGGCTTACATCGAAAAATATCCGATCTTTGATCGATGATGCATTGGTTGGGAGAAAGAAATCAGATAATGAGGAGGTTGCTAGGTTGATAAGTTTGTATGCTTGTTTAAAGCTCTTTTATTCCACAACTGGCGAGACAATTGGATGGGCATACTATCAACACATGGAGCATTTGGACAAGATGAGGGAATATGATTGGGCAGAAACCATCAAGTCCACATTAATGAATTCCATTGAACTTCATCATCAACGTCCAGAACGAGTGACTGGCTGTGTTATGGCTTTAATGGTATGTAATACTACTTTCACTCACATAACTATTAATGTGTACGTCTGAAACGATACATTCACATTAGTTTATAATCATAATTTTTTTTTGACATGCATATTAACTGATTATGTTGAGTCACATTGTCAAGATTTTGTTTTGACATTCATGTTTGAAGTATAAGTCTTCCCATTGTGAATGTTTGGAGTTTAATTTTCATCTTACATTGAAAATGTTCAATCATATACTTCATATTTCAATATTCACATCACATTGATTATGTTGGGTGAATGGTCACATTGTCAAGATTCCATTGTTGACATTTGTGTTTGAAGTATGAATCTTCTCATTGTGAATGTTTAGAGTTTGTTATCTATGTTACATTGATTATGTTGAATCTCATTATTGATATTCCATTGTTGACATTTCTGTTCCAAGTGTGAATCTTCACATTGTAAATGATTGGAGTCTAGTTTCATTGTCACATTGATTATGTTCAGCCATATTGTTGATATTCCAATAGACTCAAAACACCATTGTTAGTATTTGAAATTTGTTTTGACATTTCATTGATTACATTGAGTGAATTGTCATATTGCTAACATTTGTGTTTGAAGTATGAATCTTCAAATTGTGAATGTTTGGAGTTTGTTTTCCATATTACATTGATTATCTTAAGTCACATTGTCAAGGTTTTGTTTTGACATTCATAGTTGAACTATAAGTCTTCCCATTGTGAATGTTTGTAGTCTAATTTTCATCTTACATTGAAAATGTTCAATCATATAGTTGACAATTTGTTACATTTTATGCAGTATTGGCTGTGTGAGCGTACCAAAATAGTGGAACCAATTTTGCAAAATGCAGCACCTCGATTTCTCAAATGGAATCTAACAAAACTTCACAAGAATGTGAAGAATTTGTCTTTCTCGTCAATCAATGATGATGAGGTTAGATACCAACATTATCCAATGTGAATAATATTATTTATTGTACTAAAACTAACAGTAATCTCTATTACCAGGTTTATATAGAGAAACTCATACTGACAGACCGTGAGAGCACACTGTTGGCGCAAACAATAATTCGGGATGAGGAGAATCAAAAAGATGCACCTGAGAGTATTATTCATCATGAAGTCAAAATTGAGGAAGAAATGGACATGAGCATACAAGAGGATGACATTGATGAGGCATTTGATACAGAGTTTGGCAATGAAGCAGAATTTCAGAGCAATGAACATGATGAAGCCAATATTGAGGAAGGTGCAGAGACTCTTGCATATCTACATGCACATGGGGTGCATCAAGTCATTGTGTCAAAGGTTGCTCAGGACAACATTATAGGGAAAATGGTTGCTGACCATCAAAAAGCATTAGACCTCATCGAGAAACTACAAATTGAGAACCGGAATCTGCAGGCAGCAAATGACATGAAAGACAAAATCATCTTGGAGCTGGAAACATTAATATGTAACCAGAAGGAGAATCCAACAGTTCAGAATGAGTTGTCCACTGTCAAACATACAATTGATAACAAGAATGCAGAGATAGAAAGGCAAAGCAACTCCATAATTGACCTCCAAATTGAGAAGACTATACTCCAACTTGAGAAAACTATGCTAGAAGATAAAATTGATGATGATGCAGTACATGCTGTCACACAACAAATAAACCAGGAGACTTTGGATGTGGAACTGAAGCAAAATTTGAAGAAGAAGACCCAAAAAACTCCTACATCTTTGGTGAAGCGCATCAAAATCAAAAAAAGGAAAGAATTGAAGTTGCCTGATTTTGAATATCAAGACAAAAAGGGTGACAAACAGAAAAGGAAGTTGGAAAATTTGGAACAAAATGACATTGAGAAGCAATGTGAAATTGTAGATCCAGATTTTGAAGGCTATTTGCACAAGCTTCGAGACATCAAGCGTCCTAAACATAATAAGCTTAGGCTGTCCAACAAATATGAGGTTTGGAAGATCATATCTGAACAGGACAAGCAAAAGATAAGGAATATGCACAAAAATGGAGGTTACGGGTAAGCATATTTCAAACAACTTCTATATCTTTACATGCCATCCTTGTCTTATTATTTCTAAACTCTAAATGTAGGTTAACTGTTTGGCGAGGAAGCACCAAGGAGACTTATGTTTTCTATGACGATCTTGAGTCAATAATTCAAGACAAGTCCATAACAAACAATGTATGGTGCTTTGTACATTGTCCATTAAAGGTTATATATATTAACATTCACATCATAATCACATTAACATTGAATATATACAGGTCATAGATGCATATGCAGAAATTTTAAGAAGAAAGCAGGAATCAATGATGACAGATTCACAACAATTTGACAAATCATTCTTTTTCAACAGCTTGTGTTTGGTATAATTTGTTATTTTATTTTTTTTTATCCTGAATTAAAAACAAGTTTGATCCCTTATTTATAAAACTAATTACTAACAAAGTGCTGTCAATGTTTACAGAGCATGATTAAAGATGAAAAAGCAGAACTACAAACCAAATTCATTGATCCTCACATCAAGCAAGCAAATCAGTACCGATATCTGCACTTTCCACTCCACTTTAAGTATCATTGGACCATAGTAGTGAGCGACATGGATGATGGAGTGTGGAAGCACTACAATTCAATGAGGCCCAGAGATGGTTTTGAAGACATACACCTAGCTCAAGCAAACATAGTGGTAATTTCAATATTTCATTCAATAATATGAAAAAATGTACATATTGAGTTACATATCAACGTAGTTAAAATATTATCTATTCTACACATCTAATCATATTCACAATCACAGAAAACATATATCGAATCACATATTCAGAAATTGCTCTCCACATCGGATATGGCAGATACATTAACACCCTCAGATTATGTCAAGCCATTGCAATCAGTTGATGCATGCCCTCAACAAGACCCAAATTCGTGAGTATTTACAATTAATATTCTCATTGACATAGTAGCTACAACCAATGTGAATATAACAAAATATTGATTCTTTCTTCTTCTTCTTTTTTTTTTTTCTCATACAGTCTTAATTGCGGAGTTGCACTTTGCTACATAATGAGGCAACATGCCCTTCATGAACCAATTGAACCTGTGCTGGACAAGGAAGCTTGGCTTCCTATGAGAGGTCTATTAGTTGAAACATTCCTGAATGATCCTGAAAGAACAAATCATCCAAGTTTTGTTGTTGACACCAACGAGGATGCATCTCAGAACTAGACTTCTTTTGATGTATTGATGAAACAATGTTAACATCAGCTTTTGTCCAAGTACAATATGTTTTGTATATAATATACCACTCACTAACATGTGAACTTGGGTATTGTTAGTTACTAAACAATCATTCCACAAACAATCATTCCACAGCTATATACATTTTGTCTACCAAGAAATGTACTTTTAATATCAATGTTCTTTCTTGGTCTTATTCATGGTGTATGAGTATTATTAGTCATTATATGTGTTTGATAAGTACAACACAATGTGAAAGTTTACATATGTATATCATATGCTCATCCTGTCAACACATATTGGGGATATATGTAACTTTTCTACATTTTATTTTGCAAAAAATCAAAACAAACTATTTAAAAAAAAAAAAAAAAAAAATGTAAAGAAACTACAAAATTACAAATTTCATAGAACGACCCGTTAACAATGTGAACTTTCACAATGTTAACTTTTTATTGACACATTGTATCAAAATATGAAAATTCACATTAAGAAGCTTGCACCAACAAGTACACTCATACATGAACTACTAAATTGTTTACTGATGCAAATGTATGTAACATTCACAACACTATGTTATTTATCTAAAACAAATTCTGCACTATAAATACTCACAACTCAACATAATATTCACAACGATATCCAACACATGAACCAATACTCACAACTCAACATAATATTCACATGAACTCTATTATTTGATCTTTAACAACTTTAATTGTGGCTGCCCATCTTTTTCCATCTACCACACCTCAAATCTGTTAAAAACATATATCATATTCCATCCATCAACACATATTGTGTATATATGTAACAAGATAATATTTTGTTTTGATAAAACTGATAAACAAACTATTTCATAAATATACAAAATGAAAAAAAAAAAAACTACAAAATGTGAACATTCACAATGTGAACATTCAAAAAAAAAAAAAAAAACTACAAAATGACAAATTGCATAGAATTAATGAATCCCTTCTTATTCAAAAATTGTATCGAAATACAAAACAAGTACACCAATGTATCAACTAATAAAATGTGTATCCAATGCAAATGTATGTAACATTCACAATGGTATCTTATTTATCTAAAAAAAAAAAAAAACTGTAAATGTTCAAAACTGAATGTGAAATTCACAATATCCACCAACCATCAACCAATATAACTCTGTATTGGTTCTTTACAAGACTTCCGATTGTGCCTGCCCATCTTTCCACATCTGCCACACCTGATTTGACTTACTTTTTCCCCTCAAGATGGTATTCTACTCTTTCTCGGCCTACCAGCTGGCCGTTTTACAATTGGAGGTAATATGATGAAATCGCTAGAGCAAAAAGCTGGTTTCTCCACAGATGGTATTGGGAAAATAGCCGCTGCATATGCTTCCCTATAATTCTCTACATGAAAATATTTTTCAACACAATCATTAAGATTATATGCACTCCTTTGGATAGCCGCAACAGCATGTTCACAAGGAAATCCATTTACTTGCCACTGGTAGCAAGAACAAACACAGCGTCCAACATCAACCATAACTGATGGAAACGAATGCACCTCGAACACATCATCATTAGCTTTACTCACATTCCATGACCTACTAGAATTGAATGAATCTTGGAGGTTAGTCTCAAAGGTAGGGCAAATAATTCCATTCCACTTGTTTGCAATATCCCTTCGCTCTGACATTTGACACATTATTTGATTCCGGATAGTATCAACCAATTTTGTTATTAGAAGATTTCGTGCTTCTTTAATCCAATTGTTGAATGATTCAGCAGCATTGGATGTCATCTCGCCATATCGTTGTCCCCTAACACATAACAGCAAAAATTGTCACAATTTAATACCATATGTGACATTTCACATTGTTATAACAACACAAAAATATAAACAATGTACATATAACTATCATTATATTCCATGAAACACACAATTGTACACACTTTACCTAAAGTAAGCATTTGCCCAATGTTCTGGTTCTAACCCTGACAAGAAGTTATATGCTCGTTGCTTCCCCTCACTCTTCAACTCTTCTAGTAATGCATGAAAACCTGTCACAGTAGGTTCATATGCACAATCACCCAACTTCCGTATTAAGTGTTCCTTGAAACCATTCTCCATACCCTTCAACTTGTCCCTAAAATTATTCTTTAGGTGTTGTAAACACCATCCATGTTATGCTGATGGGAATGCCTTTGGCATTGCTTCCAAAAGCCCTAGATTGCGATCAGATACAAATGTCATGCGTCTATCATCAGCAATTACTTTTGACAGTTCATATAGAAACCATGACCAATTCGATTCACTCTCCGAATCAACAATTGCAAAGGTTACTGGAAACAATCCTAAAAATAAAACCAATGTTAATAGTCACAACTCACACACAAAAAGTAAACTGTAGACACCCCATTTTTGACCGTCCCCAAGACTTGGACGTCACTGATTGAACACTCAGTGATTACCCTTGTTTGTGTTCGTTTTGAGTTCCCGGAAGCCTCGGCTGCGCGCCTTGCCTCAGGATCTCTTAACTCGTTCGTTTAGTGCTTGGTTTTGCACCAAACACTTGTGTTTTTGCCTTGGAAGGCAGGGAATGGCTTTTTGGTCATCCCCACACTCCACCGGCCCTCTATTTATATCACCGGCCTTTCTTATTGTCACCGGCCATTGTTGCTTGTTATAAATGGCCGGTCGGCACTCTGTGTGGCCGGCCGGCACCTTTTTTGGCCGATGATCTATTTGACCGGCCGGTGACCCTTCTGCACCCCTTCAGGCTTGGTGCATGCCAGCTGTGCCAGCTGGAATACACCAACACCACTCCCCATGCATGGGGATGGCTGTTTTGAGCCCTTGACCCCTTTTTCCTTCTAGAAGGATGACCCCTTTGGCCAAGCTTCTTGGGGAAGCTTGGCCAGCTGTTTTAGCTTCTTCAAGAAGCCATCAACCATTTGCCCCTTTTGACCCTTTTAATATAGCTTCTTGGAGAAGCTTTGGAGCCATTTCTTTGCCTATATAAGGCCCTTCTTCCTCCTTTGTCTAGGGTTAGAAAATTTTGATCAAAAAACCAGAGATACATAGATACACATCTGTCATATACTCTCTCTCTCTATATCCCCCTCTCTCTCCTCCTTTTGTGTGTGTTTTGTGGCCTAAAAGTGTAGTTTTACCTTAGTTTTGCACTAACACACACACTACCACACCTTACTTTGACTTTGAGGGACTTGGAGGGTCTTTTCTTGAGTTTTTGGACTTGTTTTGATCAGAAGAGAGTGGCTGGACCTGCTGTTCTTGAGGTGTTCTTCAAGGGTAATCACTTTGCTTTAGATTCCCCATTTTTGCAACAACTTTTTACCTGTCTTGCATGATGATTTGAGCTTCGTGTATAACTAGAAAAAGTCTTATTTTTGCATGCTTTAAATACTTCATTAAGGTCATTTTGTGGTTTGGGGTCGAACTCACCCTCTTAGGCCTTATTTGGCCCTTTTGGTGCTTCCATTGTTAGGCTTTATTTGCTTGAGTGTTTTGTTCTTTTCACCACTGAAATCCAGTGGATTTTCAGTGGTAAAGAAGAGGGTTTGAAGTCTTGTATAGGGGAGGGACACCCCTCTCCCCCTTGTCCCTCTTTGATCCTTGTTTTGGCTTAAAAGGCAACATGCATGCTTGGTTTGTTTTTGGCTCCATATCAGATGTTTTTGGTGCTATTTAGGTCCTATGTTGTCTCTGTTTTTGGTCGGATTTGTGGCCCTTTGCATGCTTAGCATACTTGCTTTGTATTCCCTTGTTTATGCCTAAAATGCATCATGCATGTAGCCCACAATGCTATCATATCTTGGCCTTGCTTTGTGAAGTACTTGGTCATGTTTTATCATGCTTAAGGTCTGTTGGCCACTGATTTGATCTTATTTAGCATGTTTGACATAGTTGCTTTGTATTTTGGCTTGTGAGCCCTAAGGATATGAGTCATAAACATGCTTTAGTTGGCCTACTTTAAAGAGTTGAAGCTATTTGCCATGTCATTTCAGTCCCCAAATCATGCTAGTATGCTTGCATCCATTACTCTTTTCATGCTTTGAAGGTGTGCCCTTTTATGCTTTGAAATGAACATTGTGTAGGCCTAAGTATTTGAGCCTTCAAGGCTGCCATATCATTGGGTTTTAGGGCTGATTTCAGTGCATTCAAACTCTGTTTTGGTTGTATAGCTCATACCATGTTGGCTTGGGGTAGTGGTAGTAGGATGCTCCTTTGCTATGCCTTAACTATGGGCCTATTAGTGTGTATGCTTCCATGCTTGATTGTTCATTATTTTGGCATCTTCGGCCACTGTTTTGGGGTGTGGCCGAGGCCTCTCATTTCAGCCTAAGTCCACTCTTGTTCATGGTTACATGCTTGACTTGTTACATCTAGTTATATGCTTGCATTGTGCCATGTTTGCATCTCATTTTAGGTTGCATTGTGTTGCATTTTGCATGCTTAATACATCACCTTTGCATGTTTGGTTTGCATTACATTGCTTGGTTTGGGGTGTCAAACCAAGTGTGAGGATTGAAAGGTGTTTGTACTTCAAGTGACAAAACACGTTTCAACCCTCAGTCACCGAGGCCCTTGACTTTGGTATGATAGGGTCTTGGTATTCATTTGTGTGTTGCATGCATTCTCATTGAATTGCAACCTTGGCCTCTTAGGCCATCATGCATCAAAATGCACAATTGATGGCCCGAGGATCGAGGGCCATGCTCCCTTGAGTCCACTACGTGATAGGGAGTGTGACCATGCTTATATTTGCTTGAAATTCCATGCCATGCACTGTCTGTCCTTTGTTGCTGTCAAAAACCAGATTCTGCAGGGAGTTTTGGCCGGTCGGCTGAATGCAGTGCCGGCCGGCCATTTACTTTGGCCGATAATATGAAAAGGTGGCCGGTGGTCTTCCCCTTTGGCCGGTGGCCTTTGTGTCTGGCCGGTGGCATTCCTCAGCACCCATAGATCATGTCCCAAGGCTTTGGCAGTTTTCAGAAGAACAGGGCAGTGTAAACAGAGGCAGCGGTGGCATGGTACGGGTTTTCCGGGCGAAACGGATTCAAGCATGCATCATTCGCGCATTCCAAGGCGAGGCTGTGGCCTTTTCCCCTCCTGCATTTATTTTGATAAGTAATTAGGAGTTTCGTAATATTTAATTTGTAATAATTAATTCAGTATTATTTATTCGGACTGTAATATTTATTTGGACCCTCCGAGTGAGGGCAATTGTGTAATAAGTGTGTGTGAGTGCGTGTATGTCTTCCAATCCCACGTCTTTCTTCCCTTTTATTTACCTGCTTATGATGGTAGACTAGGGCATGTTTAAATTAGCATACAGTATGATAGCATGTTTGCACTCATTCATCTGTTTTGCATGCATCGGGCTCGGCACATCATTCTAACCGCATTTGTATTTCAATTCCAAATTGAATACATGTTAGTTGTAGCATTTCACATGCCATGTTTAGAATAGCCGAGCCTGTCTAGATTGCATCTTTGCATGTGTTGCATTAGCCATTCTAAACATGAACTAGGATCATGCATATGATTACTAACTAGTTCCTGTTTTGGCTTGGAGTACTAGGTAAGCTTTTATGCTTTAGCATACCGCATGCGTGTGAGTGTTGCCACAATAGCATGATTACCA
The DNA here is from genome assembly GCA_030407325.1 of Camellia japonica. Taxonomy (NCBI): domain Eukaryota; kingdom Viridiplantae; phylum Streptophyta; class Magnoliopsida; order Ericales; family Theaceae; genus Camellia; species Camellia japonica. Next base: position 33,166,065 of record JAPPVO010000003.1, on the reverse strand, counting down.
TGAGGCTAGTTGCTTATGTGATATAACTGCTTGAATGCCCGTGGATGGAGGTTGAATTACCTAAATTGGAATAATGCATTAAAACTGCAAGTTTTAAAGCCCACTGAATAGTGGCAAAACCACCTTTTCCAAAGCCCATTTGAGGGTGGCAAAAATCTGTATTTTAGCCTACTTGCGAGTAGCAAACCATTTTCAAAACAAACATGAAATGTTTTGTTTCAATTTAGGCGATTTGGTCTATACTTGTTTGCTGTGCGCATAACATAGTAATTCTAGGCTAATAACCGGAATAAGAACGCATAATGTTTTCAAAATTGGATATCACGGTTAGTAGAGGCCGATCTTCGGATCGGGCGAGAGGGGGTGCTCATAGCTGACCTTCCCCAATCGTACCCAAGTTCCCGAGCTGAGGCAACTTTGGTGATGACGGACACGTGGCCTTTGGCACCGAGTCAGGGTTTCCTAAATTCCCCCATTAAAAAATATTTAGGTGGCGACTCTGTATCTGGCAAAGCAGTCCATGTTTGGCACTTCTTTTTAAAAAAAAATCTGTTTCTCAAAATGATTTGCCGGATTTGGACTCTTTGGTTCAAGATTAAGAACCGTGACAAAAATCGAGTCCGAACTGTAGCGAGGTCCCTCGCGGGCTTGTTACATAAACAAATGTAAAACTTCACATCACAAAACTAAAAAACCTTGGTTACCGTCTTTAGCTGTCGCTGCAAGCAACTGCCCTTTGTATCTCCCTTTTAGAAATGTTCCATCAATAAAAAGCAAAGGGCGACAATGTTTGAAGCCATTTATGCACGCAGCAAATGCTACAAAAAACCTTTTAAACTGACTAGTCTTCAAATCATAGTCAATATTGATATGACTTCCAGGATTATAATGCTGAACAGCATCACCATACCATCTCAGTTGGTCAAACGATGTAAAGTAATCACCATGCATAGCCTCTCTCGCTTTCTCAACACCTAACCATACTACATGGTAGCTGATATCAAGTCCATAGTCTACCTTGAAAGTATACGCCACATCAGTGGGACGCGTTAGTGGTCTGTCCCTAACACGCTCAGATACAACATTTGACACCAAATCAGAGCTGAGCCTTGGATTTTTTGAAGTACGAACATCAGCACCACAACTATGTATCTTAGTCCATCTCTTAAGGTAGAAAAATTGGTTTGCTCTTTGGACTCTACCATGCACAGACCACAAACATCCCTATCATCTCTATGTGAGCATACAGCAGTAATTCGTTGTGAATCGTTCTTCAAATATTTGAATTTAAACCCACATTGCACTGCATATTTGCATAAAACAGTACGAAACTCAAATGCTCCTCCTGTGAAACATTGACCAACATGCGTAATACCATTTGCCCAAACTGAAGACAACAAAACCTTCTCACTATGTCCACAATATCTACGAAGCAAATTTGTTTGATTCTCATCTTCAATGCATGGATTTACTAAACTACTATGTCCATCAGTGCCCAATTTTTGCTCAACAACAACATCAATTCGTTCAACTCCAATTGATTTACCAAGCAATAACATGTTTTGCAATTCCTCATTGTTATCCAAATGACAATTTGTATACCCCGGTAGTCGGTAAAACATAGTGATTGAAACAGCAGACAAATCACACCATTTGTTGCACACACATTTCACTAACTCGTCAAAGGAAAATGATTGTACCACATTTATCACAAACATGTTTGACCCATAGCAGCACAACAACAACATGAAAAAATCCATTTATCTCGTATCACACTGCAAAATCATCAATAGTATCAATGAAATGTATCAAGATTTTTAATAGTTCAAATATTCACATCATAAAAAAAAAAAACTCTACCTCCTCAACAAACAATCATAAGCCCTACATTTATCATCATACACACAACATACAACAAATTTTAAGCTCACAGTATACACACATACATACAATTTTAATTATAAAATTCATATACTGATAACATGAACTTCCAGTTCACTAAATGCAAAAACAACAGTTTTTTCAAACACTGATGCAACAAAACTTCATCATTCAAAATTTCACATGAACACAATGATTTCATCACAACAACAAATCAATCACTAATCGCATGACATAAACATCACCGTAATCAATTGATGATAAACGATGAAGAACGACGAAGAACAACGAAGAACAAAAATGATGATAAACGAAGAAGAATGACAGAACAGAACAATGAAGAACAAAATTGATGACGAACAACAATGAAAAACAGAACAAATCAAAACACCAATCTCAAACAAAAACAAACCTTCTCCACAATATCGACTGAAAACCAGACAAAATCGCAAATCGAAAATCGCAAAGACAAACCAGAAATTGCGAATCGCGCAAAACCTAGAGCTTCAATAATCGCAAAATCGCGCCCAATCTATAGCTTCAGAAACTACCAAATCGAAAATCGAAAATCGAAAATGGCAAGGAGAAATCAGAAATTGCAAAGAATCCGGAATCCAAACGCAGATCACTGACTTCCCAAAAATCATATTCAAACAAGCACCTATATATATAAGGGTAAAATGGTCAAAAAAATATATAATAAAACTTAAAATAGGACCTCCGGGTCTACAAGTGTAAACTTTAGGATTTAATAAAATAAAAATAAAAAACATGGATTGATTGGTATAGGAAAATCTAGAATAGGATTTTCTGGTAATTTTTCCTTTAAGTAGTTATATTTTTATAATCAGAATATTACCCATAAGTAATTCTACAATAGCTGCGATAATTCAAGTATCTCCAATTTAACAATGACTACAGTTTAAATTTTGATGCAAATTAACATTTAGAAAAAGGAAGCTTTTCAACCACTCACTCAAATAGTGTCGAATTCTACTCAACTAAAATGTGGAGGTATTTATGGCAGAAATGATTTTTCATGTTCCTTCTTTAGATTATTAGTACTAGAACACTGCTTAAGTGTGCAATTTGAATCAAATAAAATTTTCAAATTAGTAATTGAAATTAGGAAAGAAAGTTTGTTGATGCTAAAATGAAGTACAAAAGAATTACATCAAAGGATCCATCGATAAAACAAAGGAAGAAAAACAACAGAAAGGTTGGCAAAGGTGCCAACCACAAACTCCCACCCAACTAAAGACATCATACCTAATAAAAATCAAAACTAGAAAGCTATTTCAATACTTGAGAGATTTTCACCTTCCTGCAAATCTTAAAAAATCTCTAGATGTTCCTGATTTCATAAAATTCTATGCATCTTTATCCGATTTTATGTTTAATTTATGTGTTTTTGGACTTACTGATAAGTTATCTATACTATTTATTTATTATATTAAGCGAGCCCCTATTTTGGTTTCTTGAAACTTTTGTCATCTGACATTTACATAATTTAAAAAAATAAAAATAAAAAACCTACTCTACAATAACTGCCCACTCAATCACATTCTCCAAATAAATACTCTACAATAATTTATTCTATTCTCCAATAACTTACTTCTATAATTTTTTTTTTTTTTTTTGCTTTCTTTCTCCATTTCCACAATGTTTTTCTCTTTTAAAGAAAGTACAAAAGTGTTTGATTTAATTATGACAAAGGAAGTACAAACCAATAGAAGACTATATTTTGTTTCTCTTTAAGAGTTTATAATTTTTATATTCTCAATAACTGAAACTTTTGTTTATTTTTTTTTATTTTTTTTTGTTATATTTTTTTCCCCCTTCTTCTCCTTTTACAATCATTCTATTACATGGTTTTTTTTTTTTTTTTTTAAACTTTTGTGATTTTGAGAGAATGCAATTAAGTCTATTGAAGATGTCCAAATGGATCGAAGAAAAATGAGAAATTGAGAGAGAGGTCTTTTGGGGTCAAAATTCGGAGGTTTTGATTGGATTTGTAGAGAAAGTACAAAAGCAAAGTGCAGACTCATACAAGAATTGGCCATTTGATGAGTCATTATGTAGAATTTATATTTATACAATTCGTATTCTTATTCTTATTTTTTTCCCCAGATTGTTTTACACAAATTTATACAATTTTTTGTTTCAAAGGTTTCTTACAACTTATATATAGAATTTTTTGTTGTCTTACAACTTATATACAACTTTTTTTTTTTTTTTTCTAGATTGTTTTACAACTTTGTGTTGTTTAAAGAAAATAACTTTTCAAGTAATTACTTATTAATAATTATCTTTTGTTTCTCTTTCACTGTAAGTGATCTAAGAGTGTCAAATTATTTGACATGGATAGGCCCACAAGGGCAACAACCCACCATGAGTAAACCCAGGCCCACCATCCAAACCCCATTGCATAACCCGGTTAGTAAAACCCAGCATCACTGGAAGCCAACTGGACAGGGAAGGCCAATAATATTCGGACACACGGCAGATGCAGGAGAGGCCACGTCAGCAGACAAAGATCTGCAAAGTTATTGCCACAGCACATCACCATTAATGCAACCCATCACCGCATTAATTGCGACAACACCTCTCAGCCGGAATGGCATCCCCTCACCCTGAACAAGACGAACCACGGCGTAAGCTTTCGGCAGGAAGGTCAGAACGGATGAGACGGCGAAATGATTACCAATGGATATAAGCAAGACCTGAAGGCAAGAAGAAGGTTAAGTCTTTCTATCTCTCTCTCTCTCTACATTTTTACCCATCACCTTTCCTAATTCGTACACCGGAGGGTTCGCCGGGGGACTACCCCGTTCCCCGTTGAACTTGCTTGCAGGTTATCCAGTGGGCTTGAGGAGCTTGGATCGGTCTAGCCCATTCACCAGGACGAACTGTAGCATCAGTTGGCGCCGTCTGTGGGAACTGGTTTGTCCGTGCGCCAGTTGTGTTCATTGCCGCCGGAGACCCTGTTCCAGTAACCTTTTCACCCCATCCGTCAAGTGTATGGTCACGACTAGATCCATGGCTTCCCACCATAATGCTACAGATCACCAAACCGACCCTCCCAATCCAAACAACCCACCACAATACTTCATCGAGCTCACTAACAGCATCAACCGTATGGCCGAACAAAACCAGGCCTTAATCAATGCTCTGCTCCAACGGAACCTCCCTATTCCTCCACCACCCCCAGATATTCCACCCCATCCAGTACAAACTCCGGGCCATACCGTCCCACAACCCAACCCTCTCAACTCAGGGGGTTTGCAACCTCCTCTCCCACATATAAATCCGCCACCACCACCCCCACACCCATCGGTCATAGCACCAGCCCCCGAGGGAGAGGCCAGCAGTATCCAACACCTGTCTCCCTCTGGTGGTGACAACATTCCCCTTTGGGACGCTGAGCTCCGAGCCATGAAACTTCAGCTCCAAGGGGTCATGCAAAATATCCAGCATAAGCCCTCCACCACAGCAAACTCCCCATTTGTCGCTTCCATCCGAGACAAACCTCTGCCCGCCAAGTTTAAAATGCCCGCCATTGACTCCTTCGACGGCACTACCGACCCGGTCGACCATCTGGAGACCTACCGCACCCTCATGATCCTCCATGCCTTCCCTGACGAAATCATGTGCCGAGCCTTTCCCGTGACACTAAAGGGGTCGGCTCGGTTGTGGTTTAGCCAGTTACCACCGGACTCGGTCTCCACCTTCCAACATCTCAGTGAGTCTTTCCTGAGTCACTTTATCGGAGCCCAACGCCAACGGCGCCCAGCAACCCAACTTCTCAACATTCGTCAGACCGAGGGGGAATCACTCCGCAGCTTCGTCACTCGCTTCAACACCGAAGCCCTGCAAGTTGCCGAAAATGACGACAAGGTCATCCTCACAGCCTTCATGGCCGGTCTGCGGTCATCCGATTTCCTCTTCTCTCTCTCCAAAAACCCCCCGACCTCCATGGCCGCCCTGCTCTCCAAAGCCCAGAAATACATGAATGCCGAGGACTCCCTAGCTGCCCGGCAGGATCCGCTCACCAAACAGCCAACCCCCAGAGACAAACGAAAAGACTCGGAACCCCGAAACACCCAGTACACCAACCAAACACCCCACCATACCGACCGACCCCCCCGTGCCGACCGATCGGCACAAACCCGACCGACCGGTCGGTTCGAGAGGTACACGCCCCTTAATTCCCCCATGGAACATGTCCTTCATCAGATCCAACGAGACTACCCTCTCAAGTGGCCACTACCTTCTCGGACCCCCTCCAATCGGAAAGACCAGTCCAAATACTGCCGCTTTCACCAGGATCACGGCCATACCACTGATGATTGTATCAACCTCAAGGACCAGGTCGAGGCCCTCATACGTCAGGGGCGTCTCAGCCGGTTCACAGATACCCGCCCCCAGCAGAGGCAAAGAACCGAGCCCCGCAGAGATGACCGCCGACGCACCCCGCCTCGGCCGCCAGCCCAACATAACCAAGGCCATGACCGACCTCCGCAACAACCCCGCCCACCAGGCCTTCCCCCCCCCCCCGCCAGTTGGTGAGATCCGAGTTATTGCAGGCGGACTTGCTTGCGGAGGCCCATCCCGCTCGGCTCAGAGGGCAGAGCTTCGAAAAATACGGCAAGGCTCAGACAAAATCGTCGCCACAGTGGACCGACCCCCCAAACAGCCTAGACAGTGGACAGAGCCCATCACCTTTACGGACGCCGACTGTACAGGCATCCACTACCCTCATGATGACCCCCTTGTCATTTCCGCCATCCTCTCCAACTACAAGGTCAGACGGGTTCTGATCGATAATGGCAGCTCCTCAGACATCATCTTCCTCAACTGCTTCCGCCAACTCAAGATTGGGGAAGAAAGCTTGTCGCCACTCCAAACCCCTTTGGTCGGCTTCACTGGCGACCGTGTGACCTCCATTGGTTCCATAGACCTCCCCATCACAATCGGCGAATACCCGCGGCAGGCCACGAAGTTGCTCACCTTCCTTGTAGTCGATTGCCCATCTGCCTATAATATCATCCTCGGCCGAACCGCCCTCAACACCTTTCAAGCCATCACATCCACCTATCATCTCGCCCTCAAATTTCCCACTGATCTCGGGTCGAAACAGTCAGAGGGGAGCAGACCATGGCCCGAGAATGCTATGTTGCCTCGCTCAAAGAAACCAAGCTGAAGGAGGCAATGATCATTGAAGGACTTGACGTCCGGGATGAGGACGAGCTGATCAGAGGTGAACCGGTGGAAGAGCTCGTTGAGGTTCCTATTGACCCCACCGACCCACTGAAAACTGCCAAGATCGGCAGCCAATTGTCCCCCCAAGCAAAAGCCGACCTCACTGCCCTTTTGACCGAGCACAACGACGTCTTTGCTTGGACTCACTCGGACATGCCAGGTATTGACCCCTCCTTCATCACTCACCGCCTCAGCATCGAACCTCATTTCCGACCTTACCGCCAAAAACAGCGTATATTCCACCCGGAACGCAACAATCTCATAGCTGCAGAGGTTGACAAACTCCTCGAGGCTCAGTTTATCCGAAATGTGGATTATCCCAAGTGGTTGTCCAATGTGGTTCTAGTCCGCAAGAGCAATGGCAAGTGGCGTCTCTGCGTCGACTACTCTGACCTGAACCGAGCTTGCCCCAAAGATAGCTATCCACTCCCCCGCATTGATCTGCTGGTCGACGCCACGGCCGGTCACCAAATGCTCAGCTTCATGGACGCTTTCTCCGGGTATAACCAAATCATGATGCACTCATCCGACCAGGAACACACATCCTTCATCACCGATCGGGGCACCTACCACTACCGTGTCATGCCGTTCGGATTGAAGAACGCGGGGGCCACCTACCAACGGCTAGTCAATGCAGTCTTCCAACACCAGATCGGTCGGAACATGGAAGTGTATGTGGATGACATGCTAGTCAAAAGCAAACTCTCCGCCGACCATCTGACTGACCTACGGGAAACCTTTGCCACCCTTCGCAAGTACCAGATGAAGCTCAATCCAGAGAAATGTGCCTTTGGCGTGGGATCCGGAAAGTTCTTGGGCTTTATGGTCAGTCAGCGCGGAATTGAGGCCAACCCTGAGAAGATCAAGGCCTTGATTGAAATGCAGTCACCCAAAACCGTTAAGGAAGTTCAAAGACTCGCCGGCAGAGTGGCGGCTCTCAACCGGTTCATTTCCCGCGCAACAGATAAGTGCCTACCATTCTTCAAAGTCCTTCGGCAGACTTTCGAATGGACGATTGAATCCGAAGAGGCTTTCCAGCAGTTAAAGCGATGCATGGCCAACCCCCCTCTTCTTTCGCAGGCTGTCCCAGGCGAACCCCTCTTCCTCTATTTAGCAGTATCAAACACCGCCGTCAGTGCAGCTCTCCTTAGGGAAGACGGCTCAGTCCAACGGCCGGTCTATTACATCAGTCAAGCTCTCAGGGGGGCAGAGCAGAACTACCCACTCCTGGAAAAGTTGTCCTTAGCCCTGGTCACTGCTTCTAGACGACTCCGCCCTTATTTCCAGGCCCATTCCATAGTGGTCCTCACCGACCAACCCTGAAGAAGGTCATGCAGCAGCCAGAACTTTCTGGCCGACTTATGCAGTGGTCAGTGGAGCTTAGCCAGTTTGATATCTCCTACCGACCCCGCACAGCAATCAAAGGACAAGCCATCGCCGACTTCATCCACTACAAGAAAAAGCATTTTTGTCGACCACTTTTAGCTACTAAAACCAATTTAGTCGCCAAAAGTCATGGAATTGGCTACCAAAAATAATTTTAGTCGGCAAAAGTCAACTTTTTAGCTACTAATTTTTTTTAGTAGGGGAATGTTGATTATTGGCTACTAAAAAAAATTTAGTAGCTAAAGATATTACAATTGGCTACTAAAAAAAATTTTAGTAGCTAAACATATCACAATTGGCGACTAAAAAAAAATTTAGTAGCCGTAGAGGTACCTTTAGCTACTAAATCTTTGGTAGCCGAATGAAAATAAAAAAAATTAGTTTTTAATCTTTCCCGACCAAAGTTTTGGTCGCCAAATGTCAAGTTTGGCGACCAAAATTTTAGTCGCTAAAAACCTACTTTAGCTACTAAATCTTTGGTAGCCGAATGAAAATAAAAAAAATTAGTTTTTAATCTTTCCCGACCAAAGTTTTGGTCGCCAAATGTCAAGTTTCGGCGACCAAATTTATTTTAGTCGCTAAAAACCTACTTTCGGCTACTAAATCTTTGGTAGCCGAATGAAAATAAAAAAAAATTAGTTTTTAATCTTTCCCGACCAAAGTTTTGGTCGCCAAATGTCAAGTTTCGGCGACCAAATTTATTTTAGTCGCTAAAAACCTACTTTCGGCTACTAAATCTTTGGTAGCCGAATGAAAATAAAAAAAAATTAGTTTTTAATCTTTCCCGACCAAAGTTTTGGTCGCCAAATGTCAAGTTTCGGCGACCAAATTTATTTTAGTCGCTAAAAACCTACTTTCGGCTACTAAATCTTTGGTAGCCGAATGAAAATAAAAAAATTAATTTTTAATCTTTCCCGACCAAAGTTTTGGTCGCCAAATGTCAAGTTTCGGCAACCAAATTTATTTTAGTCGCTAAAAACCTACTTTCGGCTACTAAATCTTTGGTAGCCGAATGAAAATGAAAAAAATTAATTTTTAATCTTTGTAAACCTATTTTTATTTATATTTATATTTTTTTTTATTAAGAGGTTGTACACCTACCATCAAAAAATATTAATTTTAAAAAAAAATTAATTATTAAAATAATATGAATTTCTTATTTTGTCCTTTTTTTAAATCCATTAATAATAAAAAATTTACAATTATGACAATTGATATTTCTAAAAAAATATACTATGAAAAGGTAATTTTTAAAATGTAATAATTGTATTATAAAAAGAAATTAAAATGTATTATAACAATTGATAGTTCAGTTGTATCCTTCTTTTTTAAAATTTTCTTTCTTTCTTTTCTTTCTTATTTTATATATATATATATATATATATATATTCTTATATATAAAATATAAGAATATAAAATTAAAAGCTCAATTTGTGATTATATTTTTCAGTAAAAAAAATATTAGGATAAATATTTAAGATAATTTAATATTTGATAATTTGCTCACTCTCTCGTTCATCTCTCTTCTCTTTATGTCTCTCTTGCTCATCTCTCTTCTCTCTGTCTCTCTCGCTCATCTCTCTTCTCTCATGACTTATAAGTAAATAAATCTGATTTGTAAGACTTATTGATATTATTTCAGATTTTAATATAAATCTCGCCTATCTCTCTTCTCTCTCTCTCTCTTATCTTTCTATCTCTTTCTATCTCTCTTGCTCATTTCTCTTCTCTTTTTGTCTCTCTCTTTTTCTGTGTCTCTCTCTCGCTCATCTCTTTTCGCTCTATTTCTCTCTCTTTTTGTCTATCTCTCGCTCATCACTTGTTTCTCTCTCTTTTTCTATCTCTCCATCTGTCTCTCTCTCTTTCTCTCTCTATCTCTTTTTCTGTCTAAAAAATTTTAAAAATTGATTTGAATTAAGTTTTGAAAAGAGTTTTGAATTATCTGTCTTCTTTATTTATTGAGCTCCCTTTCGATTTATCGATCCACTACAAGAAAATGCACTTTTAGCAACCACTTTGTCTCTTTCTCGCTCATCACGCTGTCTCTTTCTCTATCTCTCTATCTCTTTTCCCTATTCGTCTCTCACTCATCTCTCTCTCTCACCACCCATCTTCTCTACCACATTTACCACTACTGCAAATGCCATTCAACTACCACCACTCTTCTCTTTCTCTCTTTCACTCATCTCTCTTCTCTCTATCTCTCTCTGTCTCTCTCGTCCAACTCTCTTCTCTGTATGTCTCTTTTCTGTCTATCACTCTCTCTCACCACCCATCTCCTCTACCACCTTCACCACTATTTGATTTTTTGGCTATTTTAGTCAGGCTAATAGTTGTTTTTGAGAGAGATTTTTTTTTTTTAATTAATTTGATGGCTGTGAGGGAAAAATATTTATAATTATGAATTAAATGTGACATTTTGCTTGTCTTTATTAGATATTCTAACTAAAACTTGTCAAACAGGGCCATTGACAACGATGTATGGTGGCGATTGAAAGATAAAGAATACATGACTACCATCATCATTATATCTTATACCGGATTATTGGTTAAAATCAAAAAATTCTCTTAATTTATTTTTTTATTGTATATATTAATTAAACTTTAATAAAGATAAAATTATGAACATAAATAATAAAAATTAAAAAATGTATAAATTAAGGCCAAATCAAATTTTACTACAAAATTTTGTCCTAAATTAAAATTTATTCTCAATATTTAAAACAAACCGTCCAAAATTTTGGCTAAATTAAAATTCCCTCCTTAAATTTTGCCTAAAGCAAAAGAGGGGGAAACAGGGCAACAACTACCCCTCTTTCTATGTATGTCTTTTATCTTTTTGACTTATTTTAGGGTTAGGTTCACACTCACATAGACACATCGCCTCTCTCTACTCTACTCACACGACTGCTGCTCTCTCACCGCCGATGTCGCTCCTCCCTCACCGACGTCTCCCTTCTCCATCACCGGTGTCTTCCTTCTCCCTCACCGGCTCTCCCTCTCTGAAACCTCTGTACGAAGACGAACCAAAGTCATTCTGATTTTCGCTCCCCAATCGACTCTCTCTGGTATGATTTGCCTCTCTCCTCTATCAACTCTTCGATTTGCCTCTCCTTCTTACCATTTTCAGCTCACCGATTTCTGCTATTTTCTAAATCTTTCATCTCTGTTTGGTAAAAAAACCCTAGCTCTTGATTTATTTTTTATTTTTAAAATGGAATGGATTTTATATGGTTTGATCGATTTAGACTCTTATCTGAATGTTTGAATTCTGCTTTGCTTCAAGGTTAGGTTATGAGCTTAATCACAATCTTATAATTATATATGTTTTTGGAACAAATTATTTCTCGGTTCATTTTTGCAGTTATATACATATTCTTTGCCTCTATTTGTGTCATTTATGTGCATATGTAGAGGTGTAGAGATATATGTGGCAGCTGTGTGAGTAACTACTTATAATTTTTTGTTTTAACTTTGGACATGGTTGGTGATTAGAAAGGATGTAATTGTTAAATGATCTAATTTATTTGTTCAACTAAGTCACATGTAGGCAGTCCCATAATCATTTTACTTTTTCTCTTACAAACATCACATCTAACTACAAAAAAAATCTAATCATCTTGCCAAGCACAAAAATTTTAACCTACTAAAAAATAGCCAAAAACTAAAATAGCGTACTATTGTCTGTCATTAGATTGTCTTTAGTGCACTTATTGAGGGGTGATTGTGTAGGATGAATGGGAGAGCAAAATTGAGGGAGCAGGTGGACATGTTCATAATAAGATCAAGAAAGGTATATGGTCTATGTACTGAGTTCTGAATTCTTCTCATTTATTTGAGATGTCTTAGGCACTCTTACTTCAAAAATTACATTGCAGACACACACTGCTTAGTTGTGAGTGGAGTGCTGGATAATAAAGAGGTTCACATGAGGAAGGCAAGGTAAAGCTGTCCCTAATTGCTGGCCTCTCAGTGTAGTTATTTATTAGTCATTTTCTTGACTTGTAGTGGTTTCATTGGAATAGGCGGATGAAAATACCTATCATTAGAGAGGACTATCTGGTTGATTGCCCCAAAAGACCAAAAAATTCCTTTTGATCTGTACACAATTGAAGCCATCGGAGAAGAGTCTAGCATGGTCATTGTTAAAGTGAAAGGGCGAAATGCTGTACATGAATCATCTGGCTTGCAAGATTCTGGCCACATCCTTGAGGATGGAAAGAGCATGTACAATACAACTCTGAACATGTTTGACCTTTCAACTAATTAATTTCTTTTATACTTCTTTTGAAGCATTTTTACCTTAATTATATAAATTGTTGTTGCTTTTTGTGGTTTAAAATCCTTTGTGCTATGGTCGCATTATTGTTCTCTATTCGTAAAGATGAACTTGAATTACAAAGTCTATGTTGTTTACCTGGTATTACCTGTGAGCAAGTTGTTTCAAATTTTTTATTTTTAATTATTATATAGTATCTCTCTCTCTCTCTCTCTCTCTCTCTCTCTCTCTCTCTTTCTTTTCTCCCTCTGTTTGTTTGTTTGTGTGTGTGGTGGTTGGGGAGGGGGAAATTTCCATAGTTATCCTTTTGTTTCCATAGTTATCCCTCTGTTTCTAAATGATGTTTACAGATTTATTTATGTTAATAGAAACCTGGACCATTAGGTTCCACCTGAAAGGTCAGTACACTTTTCAATGCAAGATATGTGTATTTCAACCAACCAAATCATACTTGAAGTTTTAATTCATTTTTTTTAAACTCTTGTTCATATAGATATGTGTATGTATTTATCGGAAGAATCTTTATATAGGACATGTCATATGTAGTTATATATGACAAATTCTTTTCGGAATTTTTTTAAGGACTTGGTTGTACTCAGTGCGTGTGTTCATTATGGATTTCATATGGAGAAAGAGTGAGTTTTTAACGACTTGGTACTAATATTGCTTCATATTTAGTTATTGATTTGTCATTGAAATCTATGGTTTTGTTTTTTATTATATATAATTATTAGTCACAATTGGGTTTGTGTAATTGTTATTGTTAATCCTCAAGAAATGGATAAGAGAAGATTTTATTTATTTATTTTCATTTTCTTTTCCCAAGATCCAAACACTGTATGTTTGGCTAAAATATGAATGTAACATTCAAAAACTAATGGTAAATTAATGATAAATTATATAAATATTAATAATAATAATTTTTTCATTCGTATTATATAAACTAATGGTAGATATAGATATAGGATTATTTTATAGATATTGGTACCAGTCAGGGAACTGGTGGAGATGGATTCATGTTATGCCAGATATTGAGAGTTGCAAAGCTCAAGTACGTTTTCTGAATCCCCCCTCATTATCAGCTTTTAGTAAATTTTCTGCTGCAATTCTGCTTGAGCTTTTTTCCCCCCTGCTTTTTACAGCATTGTGGATTTCTTTAAAGAACTGCCTCAGTTTATTGTCAAGGCAGGTCAAATTTTAAGTAACCAATATGGTACAGATTGGGAGAAAATACTCGAGGTACTTACACTAGAAGAGTTAAGCTCGAGGTTTTAGATGGTTATGATGATGTGTGTGTTCTTTTTTCTTTTAACTTCTTCTCATGTGTGTGTTCAGCTCAACACTTACAATAAGTAACCAATTCCCTGTTGTATCAAAACAACGTACTGATCAATTATTCATTTTTTTCCCCTTTTGTTGCAGATGTTTTTGGACATACAAATGTGGATATGTTCAGCATAGGCATATTTGTTCAGCTGATACAGTTCCATATAAGAATATGCTTTGGTATTGATTTCGTTTATTGTCTTTTTAGTTGAATCCAATATGTTGCCTAAGAAATTCTTATTTAAAACTTTCTTGAGGTGCATGTCAATATATATATATATATATATATATATATATATATCATATGGTACGTTTGTGTTCAGGGAGTAATTGGTGAGGTTCCTGGAATCATTCTGAGATGTGTAAGTCGAGATGAGGCCGCATTGGCTGTGGCTCAAAAGGTGTGTTAGCTTCCCAAAATTGGAATTATGCTTTTTTAATTACTTCTGTATAATGAACCCTTGAGTGTGAATTTTCACCGTGTCACAGGTTTTCAAGGGGTTATATGAAAATGCATCAAACAGTACCCATGTCGCTGCTCATCTGGCCATTCTGGCTGCCATTCGTGATGTTAGCAAGCTTGTTCTTAAGGAACTGACTAGTTGGGTATGCTTCTATTAAGTTTTTCCTGTTGGAATAGATTTATAGCTTATAATGACTTCAGGTTCTTTGGTTTGGGCTTGACAACGAAGTATGATAGTTTCTTTCAATTGCAAACTTTCTTGTGTAGTGGCATTGTTAATTAATCCAGTGAATGTTTACTTGAATCCTTAAAGTGAAGTTGTATTACTTTTGTCATGACTGGCGATTTTGTTATGATTTCTATGTAATGCATCTGGACATAGGAAAGACTTTAATCATGGTTACCGATTAGTGATTAATAGATATTATTAAAGTGGTCAAATCGGGAAAAGGATATCATTTTTGCTTACAAAGGCTTATTATTATTATTATTATTTTATTTTTTTATTTCCGAAAATACAGTTGCTAGATAATTGAGGTCTATGTTTTTGTTTTTCTATCACGGTCTTGCAAAATAATACCATTTTATAAAGTTCTCCTATTGGTCTTATTTTCATTTTGATTTTATGTTTTAATACTGCAATGTAATATAGATTACCTGTAATTGTAAATGGCAGTTGTCTCGATTTATTTTGGATTGACTGGTGTTGATCCTTTTGCAGTTTTTCACTATAGTAAATGAGGTTGTAATTTATTTTAACAGGTGATCTACTCTGATGAGGATCGAAAGTTCAACAAAGATATTATTATTGGCCTTATTCACAATGAATTACTAAACCTTGCAGAGTACAATGTTCATATGGCTAAGCTGATTGATGCAGGAAGGAATAGTATGTATAAGTAACACTGCTCTGTATGAGTACTCCTAGAGGTAGTGACATGGCTAACTCCTCTGCACGTGGTACAAAATAGTTTTGTGGCAGTACATAATATAATTTTTGTTGTGGTACAGAAGTTGTAGGTGTACAATTAATTGTGGTATTCCAGTATTATGTATGGAATTAAATTATTGACGTGAGATTAGACTTGGTTCTTATGAAATTTGTAATATATATATATATATATATAAGTGGATGTTCAATATTAATTTTTTGGATGGTTGGAACTGAAATGTGTGTAATCGTTGTTGAATGCTTGATAACATATTTACCGTTGATGGATTATATTGTTTATAGGTTTATGTTTTTGTATAGGTTGTATTAATAATGGATATAAGTGGTTTAGAAAATTTTATTTTAAAAAAAAAAAAAAAATGTTAAACTATTTGGCTACCAAATATTTTGGTAGCTAAATACATAATCAAATGCTTTTGGCTACGAAACTTTTAGTGGCCAAAAGTAAAATTAAAATTATAGGTAGCACTTTTAGTGACTAATGGTTTAGTGGCGGAAGCGTACCTCTTGGCGACTAAACCAAAATTAGTAGCCAAATGTCTACTTTCGGCCACCAATTATGTAGTAGCTAAAAGTGACACCTTTTGCCAACGAAAACAAGTTAGTAGCCAAAACCCTTATTCGGCGACTAATGGTTTAGTGGCTAAAGCGTACCCTTTGGCGACTAAACCAAAATTAGTAGCCAAATGTCTACTTTCGGCCACCAATTAAGTAGCAGCTAAAAGTGATACCTTTTGCCGACGAAAACAAGTTAGTAGCCAAAACCCTCATTCGGCGACTAATGGTTTAGTGGCGGAAGCATACCTTTTGGCGACTAAACCAAAATTAGTAGCCAAATGTGTACACTTTCGGCGACCAAACAGATTTTAGTCGCCAATAATATCGCCGACAGAGTAAAGGCGACGAAATTAGCGACAAAAAATGTTGGTCGGTAAATCCCTTCGGCGACTAAATTTTTGACTTTTAGCGACCAATATTTTGGTAGCCAAAAGTGATATTTCTTGTAGTGATCCTAGAATTCACCAACCCTGCCCCAGCCACTACCCCCCCGCCCCAACCGGCTCCACCCGAGCCTGAAGATCCTCATTCTTAGACACTCAGTGTTGACGGCTCGTCCCGCAGGGAAGGAAGCGGGGCTGGGCTCATCCTCACTTCCCCTGAGGGTGGTTATTTCAAATGTGCACTCCGTCTCTTGTTTGCCGCCAGCAACAATGAGGCTGAATATGAAGCACTAATAGCAGGACTCCGCCTGGCCAAAGACATCGGTGTTAGCCACATCCGCGTCTTCAGCGACTCCCAGCTCATCGTCGGCCAGATCACGAGGGAATTCGACGCCAAGGATGGGACGATGCGGGCTTACAGGGACATGGCACTCCCCCTTGTCCGCCTCTTCAATACATTCCAGATCAAACACATACCTCGGGCAGAAAATTCTAAAGCGGACGAGATGGCCCAGTTGGCCTCTGCCGACCAATCTGACCTCAGCCACGGAGTTCGCCTCGAATACCTAACTCATCCTGCCATCACACCCGACCCGCACGAAGTACAGTTCCTTCAGAATGAACCCATCACTTGGGCGTTCGACATCATCCAATTCCTGACGACAGGAACTCTCCCAGAAGACAAACAGCAGGCCGCCAAAGTAAGGGCTCGGTCGTCCAATTATCTTCTCAATGATGGCATCCTGTACAAACGTGGTTTTTCACGACCATACTTGCGGTGCCTCAACCCCACACAAGCAACTTACGTCATGCAGGAAATCCATGAGGGAATTTGTGGCAACCACTCGGGCGGCAGGTCCCTAGCACACAAAATACTCCGTACTGGTTACTTTTGGCCAACTCTCAACCAGGACGCGACTGATTTTGTCCTCAAGTGCGATAAATGTCAGCGCTTTGCCAACATCCCCCATGCGCCGCCTACAGAGTTGATCACACTTTGCAGCCCCTATCCATTCGCCAAATGGGGGATCGACCTGATCGGACCACTTCCCACTGGCCGAGGCCAAACCAAGTTCGCGGTCGTCGCCATTGACTACTTCACCAAGTGGGTAGAGGCTGAACCCCTGGCCACCATTACCGAGCGGAACACCACCAAGTTCATCTGGCAATCCATCGTTTGCAGATTTGGCATCCCTCAGGCCATCGTGTCAGACAACGGCAAGCAATTCGACAACGCTAAGTACAGAAAGTTCTGTGCAGACCTCCAGATTCAACCATGTTTCTCCTCCCCAGGTCATCCCCAAGCCAATGGCTAGGTTGAGGTTACCAATCGGTCTCTTTTGCAGATCATCAAGACTAAGCTGGAGGCTGCTAAGGGACTCTGGGCTGAGGAACTACCAAATGTACTCTGGGCCTACCGAACCACAGCTCGGACTCCTACCGGGGAAACCCCTTTCCGCCTAACATACGGCGCTGAGGCAGTCATCCCAGTAGAAGTCGGTCTGCCAACCCCCAGGGTTCTCCATCCCGACCCAACGCTCACTGAAGAGCTCCGTCGCGCGGACCTAGACCTGATAGAAGAACTCAGGGAGACCACTGCGGTCAGATTAGCCTCATACCAGCAAAAAATGAGAACACACTACAATCGCAAGTCCGACCAAGGGAATTTGCTGTGGGGGACTTAGTGTTGAGAGAAGCAACCCTTGCCACCAAGAATCCGACTGAGGGTAAATTGGCCGCCAAATGGGAGGGACCCTATATTGTGAAAGCCAGACCGCGTCCAGGCACTTACCGACTTCAAGATATGGAGGGTCGCGACCTTCCCCACCCATGGAACGCTGAACACTTGAAACGCTACTTTCAATAAGCTGTTACTTTTGTATTACTCAATTGTTGTACTCTCATTTCGACGCATGATGTAATTTTTGGTCATTGTACTACACTTCTTATAACAACAGTTTTGTCTCCCAGCTATCCTCATCGTCCCAATTAAATTTCAGCTTGCAGCACACACTCAAGACCTCAGTCAGACTGAGCCCTCAAAGCGTCAGTCCGACCTGAGCACTTACATAAGCCTCGGCCAGACCGAGCACTTTCAAAAGCCTCAGTCCGACCTGAGCACTTACAAAAGCCTCGGCCAGACCGAGCACTTTCAAAAGCCTCGGCCAGACCGAGCACTTTCAAAAGCCTCAGTCCGACCTGAGCACTTACAAAAGCCTCGGCCAGACCGAGCACTTTCAAAAGCCTCAGTCCGACCTGAGCACTTACAAAAGCCTCGGCCAGACCGAGCACTTTCAAAAGCCTCGGCCAGACCGAGCACTTTCAAAAGCCTCAGTCTGACCTGAGCACTTACAAAAGCCTCGGCCAGACCGAGCACTTTCAAAAGCCTCAGTCCGACCTGAGCACTTACAAAAGCCTCGGCCAGACCGAGCACTTTCAAAAGCCTCCATCCGACCTGAGCACTTACAAAAGCCTTGGCCAGACCGAGCACTTTCAAAAGCCTCCGACCGACCGAGTACTTTCGAACATCAGAAGACCCAGCGAAACAAGTACTAGCACGGCCTTGGGAGAACACTTAGTCACAAGTTGAGGTCATAAAAATTTACAGCATCTCCACTTAGTCAAATTAAAACCCACTTTCCTACCCTCATTCATTGAATTTTTACACAAGTCCAATCTCACTCTGCATAAAGGAATTTTATCAGTTTACTCTCACTCTACATGATGGAATTTTTAATTTAACAACCTCAAAGTCACAAGTTCAAATTCAAATTCACAAGTTCACCCTCCTTAATTTATCAGTCCAATTTTCTCAGTCCCATCTCACAAGTTCAAATTCACTTGGCTCTCTCAGCTCAAGTTCACTCTGTCATGAAGTTGAAATTTTTCATAAGTTCATTACTCGTTTTTATTACAAGCATTTCTCCATTTCAAACCCACCAAATAAGTAAACACAGTCAATTACAAGACACAAATGGAGTTTTATTCATTCGCAAAATGTATACATCAGTTCATTACAATACTTCAAAAACAAAACAAAACAAAAATGTGTATACAAGGCAAAAACAAAAACTCCTAAGTACACCTATCTTCCAGATCACTCATCCTCCTCACTTGAGATAAGGTCTGCTTCTTCTATGCCCTCGTCCAGGGGGGTCTGGGCCACATCATCCTCCCTAATTGTCACCCTGCTGAAGTCAAGCTCTGGGAACAGCTCTTCAGCCTTGCGCTTGAACATTTTCCAGCCGCTGTCCCAGAACTCTGACATTTCATGCTTGTAGAAGTCCGACTGCTGGAAGCTTGCAATCACCTCAGACTCAGTTCTCCCAGTAGTCGTCTTCGATAGGCCAGACCCCCCAGTCTCCTCCCTTGCTAAGTTGCTGGCAACTGCAGCATCGATCGCCATCTGGAACTCAGGAGACCCTTTGAATTGAGTAATAGCTGCAACACAAAGATCAGGGTAGGCTGCCCTTTCCGAGGCCGCCTTCGCCTTCTCTTCGTTCAGCTCCTTGTGTAGGGCCTCCTTTTCAGCTGCAGCCTTGGCCCTCTCAGCCTCCAGCTCCCTCCTCCAGGCTTCCCCCTCAGCAATCAACTTCCCCTTCTCTTCTTCAAATTGCTTCAACAGGGTCTCCCTCTCCACAGCCACCCTACCCCGCTCTGCCTCCAACTCCTTGTGTAGGCTCTCCCTCTGCTCCACCATCCTGGCCCGCTCGTCCTCCACCTCTTTTTGCAGAGCTTCGGCCTTAGCATCCGCATCATCCCTCTACCTGACGAGCTCTTCGTTATTGGTCATGGCCTCCTCATGCCGCTCGACCGCGATGGCACAGGCCTTTTGGGACTCCTCCAATTTTTTCTGCTCACCAGTCAACTGGAATTCGAGCAACACGACCCTGCGGCGCGTATCCTCCAAATCCAACTTGACTGATGACAGCTCGGTATGGGCAGTCTTCCATGCAGCACTCTCCTTCTTCAACTTGGTCAGAGCTGCCTTGGCCTCTTCAGCTTTGATTTTGGCCGCCGCAGTTTTCCTCAGCAGGGCCCCTGCCAGGGTAGTTACCTCCATTTGGGCGGAGCATAACCCCCTAAACAGGTCGGCCTCATTAAATCCAGAGGCTGCGCGCAGACCTGACTCCTCCACCATCTTCACTAAGCGGTCTGCCCCCGCCCTAGCTGGGCCTCCATCTCCCTCCAGCCTCCAGCCACAGCACGCGCATGGTAGATAGTGGCGCCCAGGCCAACTCCTCTTTCCTGAGGCACAGGGCCCCCTTGGGTCTGCTCCCCCCACTTGGCTCTGCCGCAACCAACCCAGCTTCCACTTGCACTTCTGGGGTCTTCTCCAACCTCCCACTTGGCTCACCTCCAGCCAGCCCAGCTCCCACTTGTTCTGCTGGGGTCTTCTCCACAACGTCCACCGTTGGACTGGTTATCCCCACTCCTGGGGTGTCTTTTGTCACAAGGACCTTTGCCCCAGCTGAGACGCCCACCCCTTCTGGGATCTGCTCCACCTCTTCCCCCTCTACTTGCTTGGCCAGACCGGCCTCTTCCATCCTCACCTCCTTCTTCTTTTTTGGGCTGGCTCTTCTTCCCTCCGCCTCAACCTCTTCTTTTTCTTCCCCACGCCCAGCGCCTCCATCTCCTTCAGCGACCTCTCCTTCAGAGGGTCTTTTGGGAGCAATCGTGGGACAAACTCGACCAAATCCTTCTCTCCCAAGGGTTTGGGACGAGGTCGGATCCTCTCCCTCACCACTAGCCGAGCCGGTCGGTCGCCTTGGGACTCCTTGAATTTCTGGGCTTTCACCAGGATGGCCTGATCCTCTGCCTCCTGCACCCTCCTTCTCGCCTCCAGCTCTAATCGGTCGAGGTCCCCACCGCTCGGTTGTGGACCCAACCCAGCTTCAAACAACGCCTACGGCTGAACCAGCTCATCCCACTTGACTTTTTCCTTCTCCTTCCACTCTTTCACCTTCTTTACCCTCTCCTCCGCCCCCCCCAACTTTAGCTCCACATACTTGGTTGGCACCTTCCACACGGTGCGCACACCGACTCCTCCAGAGGTGGACACATAGAACCACCGCGGCCTCCAACCTTTGATTGACGTTGGTAAACCAGCCACCAAACCCTTCCCTGCCAACGCCTGAAGGGTGATCCAGGTCTCTTGCTGCCCTGAAGCTTTGTAGCAGCCAAAGAACTCCTCCACCGTCATGGCCACCCCTCCGTTCGCCTTCGGCCAAGCACTTGCACAAGCCAACAGGATTTTCCATGCATTGGGCATCAGTTGCCCTGGTGCTACCTCCAGGTGGTTGAGCACATCTACCACGATTTGCGGCAGAGGCAACCTCAGCCCACCTTTTAGAGCTTCCTCATAGAGGGAAAACTCTCATTCCCTGGCGTCGGACGGCCTCTCCGTCGATTTTGGCACCAGCAATTCCACCTCCACCGGAATCTGATACTTCTCGCGGATAGCCCCCAACTCCGCCGCTGTAATGATGGATCTGTCAGCCCTCGAATGCCAGTGGTCTGGTTCCACCTGGCTGATTGGCTGCGCCGTTGCTATCACGGTGGAAACATGGGATCGCGCCACCGATTCCTCCGCCCTGCTGGACCTGTACTGAACTGCTAGTTCCTCTGCATCATCTTCCCCCAGTGGATCTACCCTGACAATTGCAGTCTCTTCCTGGGCCATTTCTAAGCTGTGTTTGCGAATAGCTTCGGATGCAGGTGCTAAAAAATCGACGAAATGTTTCAACGGGGTATCGTGGGCAACGAAGGAACTGATGCTTCGAATGTTTTGAGTTTTTGTAAAGAAGTAGGTGAATCGTATGATACCAAAAGCCCACGGTTTGCCCGTATTCCAAGGATCCAAATTAATGTTCGCCAGTTTGAAAACTTTTCAAATCAGCCGCCAAAACTGTATCATCAATGCCCATAATAACGCCCTGACGTTTCACTCCCGATCAAACGATTGACCTTTCCCCTCCCCCGAAATTCTGCCACGTGTATGGCCCCGATGCACTGACTTCTGCCCTTACCTTGTCTTTTCCACTTCAAATCATCACGTGACACGCCGCCTCTTGAGCCACGTGCCCTCCCACTCGGTCGCCCTCACGGTCGGCCTCGTCCACTCGGTCACCCTCGCGGTCGGCCCTTGCCCGCTCGGTCGCCCTCACGGTCGGCCTCGTCCACTCGGTCACCCTCGCGGTCGGCCCTTGCCCGCTCGGTCGCCCTCGCGGTCGGCCTTGCCCGCTCGGTCCCCCTGGCGATCGGCCTCTCCCGCTCGGCCACCCCCGCGGTCGACCCTGCCCGCTCGGTTGCCCTCACGGTCGGCCCTTGCCCGCTCGGTCGCCCTCACGATCGGCCTCGTCCACTCGGTCATCCTCGCGGTCGGATTAATTTTCCTTGTTATTATTCCCTTCGTTGGACTAAAGCTGCACTCGGGAATGGGGGCCTACTGACATGGATAGGCCCACAAGGGCCACAACCCACCATGAGTAAACCCAGGCCCACTATCCAAACCCCATTGCATAACCCGGTTAGTAAAACCCAGCATCACTGGAAGCCAACTGGACAGGGAAGGCCAATAATATTCGGACACACGGCAGATGCAGGAGAGGCCACGTCAGCAGACAAAGATTTGCAAAGTTATTGCCACAGCACATCACCATTAATGCAACCCATCACCGCATTAATTGCGACAACACCTCTCAGCCGGAATGGCATCCCCTCACCCTGAACAAGACGAACCACGGCGTAAGCTTTCGGCAGGAAGGTCAGAACGGATGAGACGGCGAAATGATTACCAATGGATATAAGCAAGACCTAAAGGCAAGAAGAAGGTTAAGTCTTTCTATCTCTCTCTCTCTCTACATTTTTTACCCATCACCTTTCCTAATTCGTATACCGGAGGGTTCGCCGGGGGACTACCCCGTTCCCCGTTGAACTTGCTTGCAGGTTATCTAGTGGGCTTGAGGAGCTTGGATCGGTCTAGCCCATTCACCAGGACGAACTGTAGCATCATTATTATTTTTTATTTTTTTTATTTATTTATTTTTTTTAAGATTCTCAATGACTAAGGCTTTTGTTTGTTTGTTAGTTTTTTTTTTTATATATATAAATTTTGTAATTCTTTAATAGTTTTTATTTCTTCATTACGGTCATTGCAAAAAAAAAAAAACTCCATTTTCATTTTCTTCATTATGTTGATTGAAAAAAAAATAAAAAATGAGAAGGATAAATTACACTAACGGTCCCTATAGTTTGGGGTTTGTGTCACTTTGCTCCCTGACTTTTTAATTGTGACACATTTGACCCAGAATTTTAAATCTTGCTCCAAATGAGGATAATTGAATATACTATTGCTTAATTTCAAGGACAAAATCATCAATTTGATAAAATATAAACTAATTTAATAAAAATAAATGTCAAAAAAATATTTTTGAATATTTAAAAATTATTTCTACCCACTAAAGATAAAATTATGTAAAATTGATAAATCTTTTAGACATGTATATATTTATTTATTTATATCAAATTAATTTTTACTATGTGTTTGGATGATGATCATGTAATAGGTAGTTTTTATTTTTATCAAATTAGTTTCTATTTTTTCAAAAGTCAAATATGGCAACAACTTTAATATCATTATTAAACCAATCCATTAAATCAAAAATCCAAAACTAAAAACATTTCATATATTAAATATATCGATTACACATTATAATCCTAACAACCACCCATTACATGGTCATCATCCAAACACATAATAAAAATTAATTTTGTAAAATAAATAAATAAATGTGTAAAAAATTTATCAATTTTACATGATTTTATCTTTGATGGGTAGAAATAATTTTTAAAAATTTAAAAATATTTTTTTGACATTTATTTTTGTCAAATTAGTTTATATTTTATCAAATTGACGATTTTGCCCTTGAAATTAAGCAATGGTATCTTCAATTGTCCTTATTTAGAACAAGATTCAAAATTCAAGGTGAAATGTGTCACAATTGAAAAGTTAGGGACCAAACTAACACGAACCCCAAACTATAGGGACTATTAGTATAATTCGCCCAAATAAGAATAACTGTACAAATTTTGTGTATATATTATATTTGTGAGTATATATTTATTCAGTTCCGATTTGGACCTCGAATAAGGGTCCCCCGAATTCCCCGAAAATGAAAAAGATGAGTTTTGAATGAATGTTTGCCTCAGCTCAGTTGCAACAACACACGCGCGAGAAATAGAAGAAGAAAAGAGAGAAGAGGGGAGGAGAGGAACCAGTCGAAGACGAATAGGCGAGAGCGACCACCGCCGACGACCAGCGAAAAACTCTGCCCACCTGGTGCGTTTTTTTATTTTTTTTCTTCTTATAAATTTATATTTTCTTGTTGGAAGAATGGTTACTCACCTGAATCTGAATCTGGTCTGTCAAGTTACTCAGTCCGTCAATATTTCACTCACCTGAATCTGAATGTGGTCTGTCAAGCTATAAATTTTTTTGATTTTACTCACCTGAATCTGAATGTGGGGGATTGGAAGAATCTGAATGTTGAAGTGAAAGCTAAATTTGCTGAATCTGTCTGAATGTCTGGGTCTTGATTAAATCCACTTGAACCTTATTTATGTGACAAACTGTGGTTGGGTTTGGCCATGTTTATTGAATTCACATCCTTGTTTCACATTCATGGTCCATTTGCATTGGGTTGTTTCGGAAAGAAAAGGAAGGAAATGCATGGTTTTGGTTCATACTGTTGAACCAGAGAAAAGGAAGCAGAGATCACCTGGCACACACCCACTTGGCGCCATCACGACATAGGTTTTGATAAATAAATTTCTGAATCTAAATTATTTTTTTAATAATTTCTAAATCTGTTCACATACAATTATACTTACTATCTATTTTTTAAGACAATGCAATGGAATTGTGTGGTTAAAATCCTTATTCACAGATTCAAATTCTGTGGATTTATGATGTCTCTAACCTTATTTACAGATTCACAGATTCACTTATTCACACAATGGACATTGATTCAAACAATCCAACATTGAGTGCGGGTGAGGAAGTTGAGGAAGCAGAGAACAATCCTTCATTAAATGAGAGTGCTGAAATTGAAGAACCTAAGAAGGGGATGTGTTTTACATCAAAGGAAGAAGTGCACGAGTGGTATGCAAAATATGCAAAAAATCTGGGATTTTCAATAGCTTACAGAACACAGAATGTTGGAGTGGATGGAAAGGTGAAATACTTTGGAATTGAATGTACTCGGGCATATAAGAGGAAAAACAAACCAGAAGAAAACCCCCTGAAACCATCTATGTCAGCAAAAATTGATTGTAAAGCTAAGGTTAGAGCGACTTTACAACCGGATGGAAGATATAAGTTAACTACAGTTGTGCTTGAGCATGCGCATGATTTAATTCCTAGCGACTCACGCCATTTTCCAATGAATAAGAGGATTTGTACTCCTGTGAAGAGAAGATTAGAAATAAACGACGAAGCCGGAATAGGGGTGTCTAGGAATTTTCATTCTATAGTTGTTGAAGCGGGGGGATATGAGGCATTAACATTTGATGAACGAGATGCAAGGAACCACATTCAAAATGCTAGAAGATTGAGGCTTGGGGTAGGAGACGCCGAGTCAGTTGCATTTTATTTTCATAGGATGCAACAAGAAAATTCAAACTTCTATTCTGCAATTGACTTTGATGTAGATGGTCGCATACGAAACTTATTTTGGGCGGACGCAAGGAGTAGGGCGGCTTATAAAGCATTTGGGGATGTTGTCTCATTTGATACCACCTATCTCACAAACAAGTATGATATGCCGTTTGCTCCATTTGTAGGAGTTAATCACCATGGACAGTCAATCTTGTTTGGTTGTGGGCTATTATCTAATGAGAACACCGACACATTTGTTTGGCTATTCAAAGAATGGTTAAATTGCATGTCAGCCACTCCTCCAAAAGCTATTATAACTGACCAGTGCAGAGCCATGCAAAATGCCATAGAAATTGTGTTCCCACAGGCTCGACATCGTTGGTGTTTATGGCATGTAATGAAGAAAATACCTGAGAAATTGAGAGGATATTCCCAATATGAAGCCATCAAAGTCGCTTTACAAAATGCAGTGTATGATTGTTTTAGAAAAGATGAATTTGAAATGGAATGGCAAATGATGATTGAAAAGTTTAGCCTTCATGACAACGAGTGGTTGGGGGTATTATATGGTGAGCGACATAGGTGGATTCCTGCCTATGTGAAAGATATATTTTGGGCTGGCATGTCAACTACACAGCGAAGTGAGAGCATGAATGCATTTTTTGATGGCTATGTAAACTCAAAGACGACTTTAAAGCAATTTGTTGAACAGTACGACAATGCATTGAGAAGTAAGGTGGAGAAGGAGACCAAAGCAGACTTCAAATCTCGAAACAAATTGTATGATTGCTTAACGGTGTATGAGTTTGAGAAGCAATTTCGTGCAGCCTACACGAATGCGAAATTTAAAGAACTTCAAGTACAATTGAAGCGACTACTGTATTGTCATGCGACTCTTGTGAAGGAGGACGGATCCATTTGTACTTATCATGTCAAGGAAGCTGTGCTTGTGGGTGACAAAATGAAGAAAGTTGAATTTGTCGTATACTTTAATTCAATTGAATTTGAAATGCAATGTGTATGTCGGTGGTTTGAGTTTAAGGGGATCATGTGTGCCCATTCCCTTAGTGTGCTCATTGAGAGGTGCATATATCAGGTTCCAAATAAGTACATTATGCCAAGATGGAGAAAAGATTTTGAAAGAGGGTACACATGCATTCCAACGACATACACGAAATCCGGGGCTGCCCTCAATGCAAAGGTACATGATAACTACCACAAGACATTGGATGAAATTATAGAAATTGCTTCAAACGATGATAGTAAACACAAAGCCATTCAACTTGGGTTGAGAGAAATCAAGGAAAGAGTAAGAAAAGATGAATCTGGTTGTGCGAGTAATATCCCACCTTGTAGTAGTACTGTCCCACCTTGTAGTAGTAATGTGCCACCTTCTAGTACTACTCGAAAGGTTCTTAGTCCTTTGATTGCTCGCCGAAGAGGCCGGCCATGTACGAAACGGAAGGTGAGCAAGGTGGACGAAATAGTGAGTCGGTTGAAAGGAAAGAATAAAAAGGCACCAAAAGTCCAGGTATAAATTTCATTTTCTGCTTGTATGTAAAAGACTTGAATTTATTATTGTCAAACTTTTTCACCAATGTGTGTTACTATAGGGTCGTAAGATGGGTAAATGTGAACCTCGTATGTTGAATTTCGGTTGTACGGATGGGATGGAAGACAATACGTACGAGTTGGTATGTGTTTCATTACATTATGGTATTCCAGTACAATTTTCTGTATGGTATTCATTACATTATGTTTGAACTTATTAATGATATTTTGTGATTATGGTATTTTTAGATGCCGCAAGGTCAATCCTATTATTTTCCGTGTATGGATGGGACACAAGAGAGCGCATTGCAAATGGTGGACAAAATTGGAAGCTCATCTTTCAGTGAATCAGGAATGGCGAATATAGATGGTTCAACTTTTGTGGACTTGAATATAGATGTGGACCCAAACGTTCCATTTTTTTTTTAGTTTGTAAGTTGGGGATTGTTACTTTTATGGACTTCAATATAGATGCGGATCCAATAGCCCCAATTTGCTTTACAAATGTTTGTAAAACTATGGTATTTTTTATTATGAACAGGTTTTGAACAGATTCGGATTAATGATATTTTGATTCTGAATAGGTTTTGAACAGATTCGGGACAGATTATATTTGGTTTTGAACAGGTTTTGAACAGGTTCTGAAGAGGTTTTCAGATTTTGAGATTTGGACAGGTTAATCTGGTTGTGGACAGATTTTCAGATTTGGACAGATTTTGAACAGATTTTCAGGTTTGGACAGATTAATCTGGTTGTGGACAGATTTTCAGATTTGGACAGATTCATCTGGTTTTGGATAGATTAATCTGGTTTTGAACAGGTTTTCAGATTTTCAGATTTTGACATTTTCAGATTTTCTGATTTTGAACAGCTTAATCTGGTTTTGGACAGATTAATCTGGTTTTGAAGAGGTTTTCAGATTTTCAGATTTTGACATTTTCAGATTTTGAACAGATTTGCATATTTGGACAGATTAATCTGCTTTTGGACAGATTAATATGGTTTGAACAGGTTTTCAGAAAATCAGATTTTGACATTTTCAGATTTTCAGATTTTGAATAGATTAATCTGGTTTTCAGAAAATCAGATTTTCAGATTTTCAGATTTTCAGATTTTGAACAGATTTTCAGATTTTGAACATGTTAATCTGGTTTTCAGATTTGAAATGTTTTAATGGTTTCATGAATGAAGATGATGGGGAGTTGAATTTATGACAGTTTGATTTCATGAATGCTTTAATGACAGTTTTAATGATTTAATGAATGAAGATGAACATAGCTCTAAAGAGTAGATTTTAACATCTAAACAGTTTTAATGATTTAAACAGTTTTAATGATTAACATCTTATAGAGGAGGGAGTAGTTGTGGTTGTGGATGGGGTTGTGCTTGAGGAGGGTGTGGTTGTGCTTGTGGATAGAGTTGTGCTTGTTGATGGGGTGGTAGTTGTTGGGGTTGTGCTACTCCCTGCAGACCTGTAAACATATATAATCAACATACACAACAACAATAATAACATCAGTTAAAAAAATTGAAGTTGTTTATTTGAAATCATGTTTCAGAAACAACTTCCAAGGGTCTTTAAAACTAGTCAACTTAAGTTGTGTTCTGAGAAGTGAAAACCAACACAGTACACAAAAAGTTGAAAAATGCTGGAAGATATGAACATAGCTCTAAACAGTTTTAATGATTTAAAGAGTAGATTTTAACATAGCTCTAATAATAACACCTGAAACAAAACCATAATCCATAATCCATAATCCATAATCCATAATCCATAATCCATTCAATTCATAATCCATAATCCATAATCCATAATCCATTCAATCCATAAATTCAACATGTCCATTCAATCCGTAATCCATAATCCAACAAGTCCATTCAAGTCCATTCAATCAACATGTCTGGTATATGACATCATAATTCACAAGTCCATTCATTCATTAATTCAACAAGTCCATTCATTCATTCAATAATACATAAGTACATCCATTCAATCCATAAGTACATACATCAAGTCCATCAATCCATAAGTACATCCATCAAATTCCCCAAAAGCTATGAACTCAGTAGTTTACATTATAAAATATAAAACAATACAAAATAGAATGAGATAAAGCACGACATTCAATTTCTTCTCCATCCTTCGAAGCCTTCTACCATGCTCCTGAAATTGATTATCCATCTCATAAACCCTTGTGGTTGGATCGTTAAATTCTTCGCTTCTTGTACATGTACGAGGTGCAGCATTGGAGATCACGTCGTAGTCATCATCTTCTACGAACTTGAAGTAATTGCAGTGTTCCTCATTAATCTACAATGCATGACAATCAGTTAATCAAATCAGGCTAATAAATTTGCAAGAAAATTTCCAAAAAAATTTCCATAGTACTTACATATTTTGATGGACACACAAAGTACACACGGCCTTTATTTCCATTCTGATTGGTTCGCACAATGTGTATGGCAGCTGTTCTCCCACAATCACAAAGTCTTGGTATCAATCTTAAGTAGCTAGTGTTACTAGAGGAAGAAGCCATTTTGTAATCTGCAGCATATACATACATTAGTAAACATAGGTACTAATCTGTCCAAAACCTAGATTAGTGGGGGTCAATGGGGTAAGAAAAGAGCCTGGGTGCAGCTGGATTGATGTCAAGAACAAGACTTATGTTTTTACAGTATGCCTGACCCCACAGGCTATATGTTGTACATCCAAAACTACATTGGACTCTAACAGCCTTGGAAGAAATACATCAGCTCTTGTGCTCAAAGAATTGGCATTTTTATCAGCCCCAACCTTGCTAAGATTATCGCATGTAACCTCACCCCATATATATACATCCCCTAGAGCATCATAATCATCTGGAGCAGAACCATGACTGGAAGTGCTGGGGGCACTAGATACACTAACTCAAGAGAAAATCATATGATGCATAAATTATTTAGGTATCATTGGCACAGACTACTTGTTTGTGATGATGGATAAAGAATTTTCCCATTCAAAAACTTCATGTGAAGTCAAAATGAACCAACTAGATCTTTTAAGAAAGCCATAGTTTTTTAATAAGCTAAGTAAATTGTTCTTCATAATGCAAAACTTGATAGGCTAGAGAAAAATGACCAAGAATTTATAAATTTTCCAAGAGTAGATGCAATGTCTCACTCAGCCCTCAGCAACTGCAAGTAAAGATCAATATGCTTGTTCATGTACAAGTATAGCTTAAACAATATATGTCCTAACATGAAAATTGATATATATAAAAAAGTTTCAGGAAATAAATTTACTTCAAAATAAAGGCCTCCATCACTCCATCCATCAATTTTTGAGCGCCCACCTTTGCCTTAAAGCTCACAGCTTTATTTATAACAGAGAAGACCATTCAAGAAATTCAAAATCAAATTCAAGATCAAGTATAATGAAGTCCATAATCAAGGCCATTATCGAAATTCAAGGCAAAACCCACAATGCCCAAATCCTAACAAACTATCACAACCCTAATAATCAATAATTAAGGAATCTGAAAAACATGTTCTACAGATTCAAGCGAAAACCAAAACCCTAACACAAATTTCAAATTTCTTTTTCTTAGCAATCACACAGAAACACAAACCCTAGTTCTTGGTTGTGTTACCTTTTTTCCTGCTAGTCGACACTGCCGTGCGATTCAACACCCGTAGCTCTGAAGATCTGGAAGATAAATCTGAAAGAGAGGTTCTGGAAGAGGAAGACAGGTTCTGGAAGAGGAAGAGAGTGAGTGAGTAGAGAGAGATGAGAGGATTTGTTTTGCAATTCGAAGAGGCGACGGGCTCGAACAGGAGTGTCGAATAGAGGGAAAGAAAAAGCAAAAAAAAAAAAAATTCAATCTCAAAACGACGTCGTTTTATATTTTCGGGGGATTCGGGGGTAAAAACTTTCGAGGTCCAAATCTTTTTCCATCATATCAAACCTTCAAATTGAAAAAAATTTCTGAATATCTATTTCTTTTTCCTTCTTATTCTTTTTTTTTTTTTTTTCTAAAATAAGTAACTTTCAAAATATATATGAGTGTGTACATATATCCTATCAAATATTGAAATTTAAAAATAAAAATTCTGAATATCTATTTCTTCCTACATTTTTTTTTCTAAAATAAGTAAACTTTCAGAATATATTTCAACTTACTATTCTCTATCCAAGAATTAAATGAATTTTTTGTTTTTTAATATCTTATTATTATTATTATTATTTTGTTTCAAAAAATGTTTAAGAATATCCTTATTCTTTTTTTGTGTGTGCAAATTTTTTTTGAAAAACTTGGAATACTACATTTTTTGAAACAGTTTGGGAATTAAAAATAGTTTGCTTACGTTTTAAAGAAAAATATAAAGAAAAAAATTGAAAACAAAATGAATAAAAAAAAATCATTCTTTTTTTTTTGTTTTCTTTTTCTGACTTCTCCATTAACCTATTAAATCAATGTGCAAAAATAAATAAATTTATTCTTAGAATGATAATCTATATAATTTAAAGAGTTTGTATTGTAAAATCCAGGTCTATCTACTATGTATAAAGCAACTAACATATATGTACACAAAATCTACAAACAAATAAAATCAACAAAAATGTTTTGCACCTCGAAAAACATTCCCCCGAATCCCCCGAATCACTGAAACGACGTCGTTTCAGTGATTTTGAATTTTTTTTTTTTTTCTTTTTTTCCGCCATTGACGCAGAGGGAGAGGGAGGAGAGGGAGAGGGAGAGAAAGAGAGAGAGAGAGAGAAGAGCTCGTCGGCCCAGTCGTCGGTCGTCGGCCCAGCCGAGCCTCCGACCGCCGCCTCCGAGCTCGCAGCTCCGCCGAGCTCGCAGCTCCGCCGATCGTGCCTCCGGCGCAACGCCCCCGGCCCCCGCCTCCGCCTCCAGCCCTAATAATTGGGCCCCTCCCCTCCCCCTCTCCTCCTCCCTCCTCCCTCCCCCTTCCCCTCCCCTTCCCCTCCTCTTCCCCTCCCCTTCTCTTCTTCTTCTCTTCTCTTCTTCCTCCTCCTTCCGTTTTTCTTCTTCTGAAATCGAAAAAAAAAAAAAAAAAAAAACACGAAACGACGTCGTTTCGATGATTAGGGGGATTCGGGGGAAGAAGATTCGAGGTCCCAATCGCTTCTCTTGATATGATATATACATGCACACACTCATATACTTTTGCATTATCTTCTAGTTTTATAAGATATATAGGCACGCTCATATATTTTTGCCTTATCTTTGAGGTTTTATTTTTTTTATTAATTAATTAATTTTTTTTCATGTCTAAAATCTCTTTGATTGCAAATATTTAGTCTTTGAATTTGTGTTTAATTATTTATATATTAATTTTTTTTAAATTTATATTCAATTAAGAATATTGAGTTTAGCTAAAATTATTTTTATATTTATTTTTTAAAATTTATATATTCAATTTTTTTAATACACTATTTTAAACTTATATTTATTTTATGAATTTGCACACATATCACATATGCCTGACCCCTAGAAAAATAAAATAAAGACTAACTCAAGTGTAAGTGAAAGTTGCAAGTGTTTTTTTTTTGTCTGGATTGGAAATGAGTATTGAGAAAGTGGAGTTTGAACTAGTTGGAGAAAAGTAAATAGGAGGATTGTTGAATGTTTTAGTGAGAGAAGACAATTGGAGTTTGTGTTGGAGGTTGAGAGTATTTTTTTTTTTTTTGGGGGAGGGGGGTTGGTGGTGTTGGGCATGAGATTTGTACGAGCACGAAATTATCTTATCGTATAATCCTGTTGATCAAGTCCGCGCTCCTCTAAACGTCGTCGCTTTACTCCCTGAAAGCACAAACGTGAGCTAGCCGGCGGGTGTATGCCGGATACCTCTCCGATGCCTAAGTCAGCAAAATAGACAAATAGACAAAAGCTCTGTGTATTCGGGAATCAAAGTTGTGTTACCTGTACATAGGTTATGTTGTGAGCTTTTATAGGTTCTGCATGACACAATCCTAGTAGGACTCTTATTCCTCCATGTAGAGTCCTCCTAGGGATCACACTCCTGAAAGATAATGCTTATCTTTCAACACCCCCCTCATTGCTTAAACCAAGTGAGATGGTTCTAGCTTGGTGGTATGACCAAACGACCGAGCTAGTATTGCCATGCTTAAATGGCAAGTTTGACCGAGCTCTGCCTAGCTCGGATCTTCCCTTCACTACTTGTACTGCGGTTTGGCATACTCCAACCGAGCTACTTACTTAAGACTGATCCAACTATGCCTAATGGCGACCTTAGCTTGGCGCTACTATGCGCGATGCTTAGCTCGGTCCAGCTTTACTTGGGTCCAACTCGTTAGCTCTAAGACCGAGCTACGTCAACCCTTACCCCGGCCCAACTTACAAAGAAGGCCCTTCCTTAGCTCGGCCTAATTTGTTCACAAATTACCCTCTCAATTGCCTCTTAATTCCATCTGCGCCGCATGACTTGGGATTACTCTTCTCTAGCCGAGCTACAGCTGTCAAGCCAACCGAGGTCACTTCCTACCGGGTTGCTGACTAGTCCAGCTCATAATGTCCTTTCAGTCTGTACATCTGAATCGTTTCCTATTCGTGTGGACACGTGGCAGGCTCCCATTGGTCAAGTACAACTGTCTGCACTACCCTCGTACTCTGGAAAATTTGAATAGTCCCGCCTTTTTCACACGTTTTATACAAAAACCCTACATTTTCAAATCAAAATACTCCTGTTCATCTTCTCTCTGTTGGCCCTCTGAGTTTCTTCTCACTTGTTCACTGCATTTGTGGAGCTTTGCATTCTTTGCCAACACCCTTGCTATTCCAATCTCTAATTTTCCATTTCGAAGTGGTAAGTAACTGAATCTTTGCCCTTTGTTTTATTTTTGTGAATGCGTATAGTATAGATGTATATACTCATATATTCTACAAAACATACTCTGTAGCTTTGATGAAATGGGTAAGAACAGTTAGTACCCAAAAACCAAACCCCCAAATCACAGGTTCGTGCCTAAGAACACACCCTCTGGATTCAAAAAACATGAAGTTTGAATCTAGAATCGTGGTGTGACCGGGCTAAAAACCTGTTTGGGCAACTCTAGGCTTAGGTACAACCGAACTAGGGAACCCTTTAGGTGTGCACCCAACCAAACTAGATTACTTCCCCAATAACTGAACTAAAACTCCACGCCACACCTTAGTTTCAACCGGTCTAAGAACATTCTGTTTTATTTAGCCGAGCTAGAATCCTTTACTTCAACCGGACTAGGAACGAATAGTTATCCCACGTAGCCGAGCTAGGCTTACACTCATTTTGCCTTTGTACTTAGCACGGTCCAACGATCTGTGCTTAACACTTCTCATTTTCACTTTGCAGACTCTGACTAGATTGGCCAGGCACTCCTCTGCATGCCCACCGAGATACTCAGCGTCTTCTCACCATCGAGCCAGTACTCCAGCTAAATTATACATAATTTAAGACCACATAGGTAAATATAGGTTTTTAGTAAACTCTCTAGGGGCTATGGCCGAGTTCCGAA
This sequence comes from Camellia japonica, assembly GCA_030407325.1. Taxonomy (NCBI): domain Eukaryota; kingdom Viridiplantae; phylum Streptophyta; class Magnoliopsida; order Ericales; family Theaceae; genus Camellia; species Camellia japonica. The sequence goes on along the minus strand of JAPPVO010000003.1, from coordinate 33,130,844 downwards.
GGGACTACAACATCCCTGATGATGTTCATTTTAGTTTAGCCGAACTAGACAACACTTCTTGGGGAAAACCGGGCTTCATTCCCTTCACCCTCCTTTCTATTGTAGAAACCAGACTCCGATTCCCTGTACAGCCTCTTCTTTGTGAATTCCTCAGACAAACCAGACTTTGCCCTACCCAGCTTTCCACAAATTCGTACAGAATAATAAATAGCATCGCCGAGCTAAACCGCCGGCTTGGCCTTAACCTCAGTTTAGCCAAGCTATTTCACCAATATTCACTTGGCCAGAATGAAGATGGCTGGGTATACTATTTAAAAATAATAAGACGTCAAGAGAAGATAATAAAAAACACCCCGGACAAAGATGTAAATGATGATGATTTTTTTTGGGTCTCGGGAAACTTCGAAGACCAAGAAGCCCTAATACTAGGAGACCGGATTAACTGGAATAAAGGAGTCGCCGGTATAAATATCTCGGCTCAGTTTTGTGCTTGCTTTACTTCGTTGGTCGCATTTTCAACCGTACTAACCGTTGTCTTTTTCCTTTATGCAGACTTGAACCATCTAAAGACCCAGTATAGTTACCCCAATCTTGACGCACTCCGTGCCGCACTAAGATATCCCAATCGAGGTTGGGCCGAGCTACTCAACTTTGAGCCGACATATAGATATAGTAGTAGGAGGAAGACCAGGGTGACAAATTTCCTTCTAGAGCCATCACCAGAACCCGATCCAACCCTTCCACAAATCAACCTCATTCCATTAACAGAAGAGCAAGAAATAGCCAAGAAGAGAGCAGTAAGGGCCCTCATCACTGAAACAAATTAGGTCGAGGTACCACAAGCCGGCCAAACACAAGAGGCCGTGGTAGCCCTTCCAACTACTCAGCCTTTATCATCTCGGCCAAGCAAGCATGCTCGGACTTCCACAACCGAGCCACGCCTTGTTGACGAGGTTGAAACCGTGCTTCCCCAAACCACACCACCAAGCCCACAACCTGAGCGCTCTGATCGAGCTACCTCCTCTGAGTGGGTACCCAAGATCACCTTCAAGAACCGCGCCATTATTAGCACTGATTCGGTGGTCGCAGAGAAAGACCATTCGCTGGCTTTTAACCTCGCCAAGAGCGTATACCTACCAGCCGACATGGAACATCACGACCACCTCACCGAGCTGAAGGCCATTCGCTCGGCAACAAAATCGATGGTGCTGGTAAGTTCTCCCTTTGCTTGTCTTTCTATTTTGTACATCTGTTTGCTCGGTTTTACTAAAAGTTTCTTTCCGCCCTTTTGCAGGCCATGCAGAAAAAGCACATTGCTCACAAGCGTGTGTTGGAACTGCGCAAGACAACAAGGCAGGTTGTGGCAGAGGCCAATGCTAAATCAGCCGAGCTAGAAGAGTCCAAGAAGAAAATGGCCGAGCTACATACCGAGATGGCCCGCCTGATCGGTCTTGTCAGCTCGGCTGAAGCAAATAAGCAAAAGGCTGCGGCCGAGTTGAAAGACAAATATCTGCGCGAGCTGGCCAAGCTCGAGAGAAAAAAGAATGCTGAGATCACCTGGTTGGAGAAAAGCGTGGAAGACGCTGAAGACCGAGGTTACAAGGAGGGGGAGGCCACTTACATCCAACAATGCGAAGCTGCCAAAGATATATTCTTCAAATGTGGATGGAAGGCGGCGGTGGCCAAGCTCGGTCATGACCAAGAGACCGAGGTCTTCCAAAACCCTCCTCCACATTTCATACCGAGCTACATGGTGGAATATGCTACTGCCATTCAGCAAAAATTTCTTCAAGAAGAGGACGACGACAAGGATCTTGCTTCTGAAGACAACACCCAGCCCGGTCGCCAGTCTACCTTTCCCACTCCAGTGGTCTCCATCCCACATTCACCTGTTGCGACTATCGTGGTGCCTTCGACCGAGCTCAACCAAGGTGTGCTTGCCATAACTGAGCTACCTCTGGGTGAAGACCGGGTTGATTTGGACGTCGACTTGGAAGACCTTTTCTCCTAATTTTTCTTTTCCTTGTTTAACAAAAGAGTTTGTAACTGGGCTGAGGCCCCACATTTTGTACTTCTTATTTGGATTTTCAATGAAAATCTTTTTCTTTCTGTTCGGTCTGTTCCATACCTGCACTTATTTTTCAACTGTAATTTGTATTCAGTGTAACATTTTCTAGCCAAGATACCTATCTCGGTCCTAACCTTGTAATCTATTTGGTCATACCTGCCATCCTTTTCAGCCTAGGCTTTTATCTCGGCTGAAGAGTACTAGAAGTTGGTTATTCTAGCCAACCACTCTTCAGCCTAGATCCTTATCTCGGCTGAAGAGCACTAAAAGTTGGTTATTCCAGCCAACCACTCTTTAGCTTAGATCCTTATCTTGGCTGAAGAGTACTAAAAGTTGGTTATTCCAGCTAACCACTCTTTAGCCTAGATCTTTATCTCAACTGAAGAGTACTAAGTGTTGGTTTTTCCGGCCAACCACTTCAGCCTTGATCCTTATCTCGGCTGAAGAGAGCTCAAAGTTGGTTATTCCTGCCAACTTAGAGCTAAGTGTTTGGTTATTCCTGCCAAACTCCTTCAGCCTAAATTCTGATCTTGGCTGAAGAGAGCTCAAAGTTAGTTATTCCTACCAACTTAGAGCCAGAGTGTTGGTTATTCCTGCCAACCTTCTTCAGCCTAGATTCTGATCTTGGCTGAAGAGAGCTCAAAGTTGGTTATGCCTGCCAACTTAGAGCCAGAGTGTTGGTTATTCCTGCCAACCTTCTTCAGCCTAGATCCTGATCTTGGTTGAAGAGAGCTCAAAGTTGGTTATTCCTGCCAACTTAGAGCCAGCGTGTTGGTTATTCCTGCCAACCTTCTTCAGCCTTGATTCTGATCTTGGCTGAAGAGAGCTCAAAGTTGGTTATTCCTGCTAACTTAGAGCCGGAGTGTTGGTTATTCCTGCCAACCTTCTTCAGCCTTGATCCTGATCTTGGCTGAAGAGAGCTCAAAGTTGGTTATTCTTGCCAACTTAGAGCCAGCGTGTTGGTTATTCCTGCCAACCTTCTTCAGCCTAGATCCTGATCTTGGCTGAAGAGAGCTCAAAGTTGGTTATTCCTGCCAACTTAGAGCCAAGTGTTGGTTATTTCTGTCAATTCTACTATCATTGCCCCTAGCTCACTAAGACTATTTTTACAGAAGAAAACAATTTATGCTGAAAAAGAAACTACTTGTTTTATTAAAAAAAGAAAAACTACAAGTATGTTAAAGAAAGGCTAAAAATAAAATAGCTTGAGAATGACAGTGTTCTATGGCCTGGGAATGGTCTTGCTGTCTCTATCTTCCAAGTGGTATGCCCCTTTTCCTGCTAATCCAACCACTTTGTAAGGTTCTTCCCAATTAGGTCCTAACTTGCCATCTCCGGGTACCAGGGTGTTTCCCATTACTTTGCGCAGCACCCAGTCTCCAATCTTGAATTGCCTCGGATATACTGTCTTGTTATATTTTCTGGATAACTCTTGCTGGTATGAGGCGATGTGAACCAGTGCTCTTTCTCTTCTTTCTTCTGCAAGGTCGAGCTCCAATGCTATGGCTTCTCCATTTAAGTTTGAATCAAAATTTTCACTTCGAATAGTGGGGAGGCCAACTTCCAGTGGGATTACTGCTTCCATGCCATAGGCCAAGGAAAAAGGTGTTTCTCCAGTAGACCGCCGAGGTGTGGTACGATAAGCCCATAAAACATGAGGGAGCTCCTCAGCCCACTTGCCTTTTGCTTTCTCCAGCCTTTTCTTCAATCCATCTAAGACGACTTTGTTTGATGCTTCTGCCTGGCCATTTGCTTGGGGGTATGCTGGTGTAGAATTGTAGAATTCTATCTTGTACTCCTCACAAAAGCCTCTAAAAATTTTTCCATCGAACTGAGTGCCGTTGTCTGATATTAAAGCCTTGGGTATGCCGAACCGAGTGATGATATTCTGCCAGACGAACTTCTTCACATCTTTCTCTTTTATTGAGGTGAGTGCTTCTGCTTCCACCCATTTTGTAAAGTAGTCTGTTGCTGCAAGAAAAAACTTTCTGTTGCCGGGCGCCGTTGGAAGTGGTCCCACTATGTCCAAGCCCCACATTGCGAAGGGCCATGGGCTAGTTAATGGTAGAAGCTCTCTGGCTGGTTGATGTATTTGGTGTGCGAACTTCTGACACTTCTCGCACTTTTTGACATACTTCTCTGAATCTGCTTGCATGTAAGGCCACCAGTATCCTTGCAAAATTGCTCTATAGGCCAATGATCTTCCCCCTTGGTGGCTTCCGCATACGCCTTCGTGTATCTCGAACAAGAACGCCTCGACCTTGCTGGGATGGACACATTTCAAGTAAGGTCCTGTGAAGGATTTTTTGTACAAGGCCATTGATGGGGAGAGCCAAAATCACTGTGACTTGGCTTTGATCTTGTTGGCTTCTTTTTTCTCTTCAGGTAAGACACCGTCTTTTAAGAATACTATAATGGGATCCATCCAAGAAGGGCCTAGTTCGGCGCAACATACCTCAGTTACTTCGGCTTCTTCAATGCTTGGTATTGGTAGAAAGTCGATCAGTAATGGATGTGGGATGGATGTATCTGCCATCGACGCAAAGCCTGCTAGTTTGTCTGCTCTGTTGTTTTCTTCCCGGCCGATCTGCTCTATTCGTACCACTTCAAATTTCATGATTTCCCTTTTGACTAACTCTTGATACTTTGCCATCCTCTTATCTTTTACTTCGTAGTCGCCTAAAATCCAGTTTACTACCAGCTGGGAGTCACTGTAAACCATTAGCTCGGTAGCCCGCATGAAGAGTGCTGATTTTAGGCCTGCTAAGAGTGCTTCATACTCCGCCTCATTGTTTGATGCTAGGAAGCCAAGGTTGACTACTTGTTCTACTATTAGGCTATCTGGTGAAATGAGGACTATGCCAAGCCCTGCACCATGCCTATTGGATGCTCAATCCACGAAGAGCTTCTACATCTCTCCAACGAATAGCTTCTAGCAAGTGGAGGGGTCGGATGATGTCTTTGGGTCATGAGTGTTGTTTTCTTCCAAGTCCCTGGCTGCTGTTGGGGTTTGTGTTTTATTATCTGACTGCCCCAAGTCTTCACTTGTCGATGAGTCCTTACTGGGAATGGCATGGTTTATTCCTCCCTCTTCATCTTCAAGCCTGTGTGGTTTGCAATGTGGCTGGGTATCCTCAATTAGGGGTTGCGCATTTCTTGCGGCACTTTCCGTCCCCATTCCTGTCGTACCAGTCAAGTCAACCGGGCAGATGTGATGACTTCCTGGTGTGAACTCTGCCACAAAGTCTGCTAAAGCTTGGGCTTTTATTGCGGTTCTGGGTTGAAACTTGATATCAAACTGTCCCAATTCCACCGCCCATTTCAAGATTCGCCCAGAAAAGTTTGTCCTCTTAAACAAGGCTTTTAAGGGAAAAGCAGTTAGGACGATTATGGTGTGGGCACGGAAGTAATGCGACAGCTTCCTTGAGGCCATCATCAAGGCTAAGGCCAGTTTTTCCAATGGTAGATACTTGGTTTCTGCGCCTAGCAAGGTCTTGCTAACATAAAAGATGAGCAGGTGTTAGATTCCTTCTGCTCGGACCAACACTGCACTGACTGCGTGCTATGAAACTGCTAGGTACAAAAAGAGCTTTTCTCCAGGTATTGGGGTTACTAGCAACGGTGGAGAAGACATGTATTCTTTCAAGCTTTCTAGGGCGTGGTCGCATTCTTCATCCCACTCAAACTTGGCCTTTAGTGCTTGGAAGAATGGTCAACATCTGTCTGATGACCGACTTATGAACCGGTTGAGCGCGGCTGCTAGGCCAGTGAGATGTTGTACCTCCTTGACTGTGTTGGGCCTCTCCAGGTCCTGGATTGCTTTGATCTGAGAAGGGTCTGCTTCAATACCTCAATTGGTCACCAGAAAGCCTAGGAATTTGCCCGATCCTATGCCGAATGCACATTTGGATGCATTTAGGCGCAACTTGTTCTACTTAAGAATCTGGAACATTTCATCTAGGTCCCTAAGATGGTCGTTTTCATTCTTGCTTTTAACCACCATGTCGTCGATGTAAGCCTCCATTGTTCTGCCTAACAATGGTTCAAACATCTTGATGACCATCCGCTGGAATGTTGTCCCTGCATTCTTTAGGCCAAAGGGCATGACCTTGTAACAATACAATCCTCCTGGCGTTGTAAAGGATGTGACCTCCTGGTCTGGTTCATACATAGCGATCTGATGGTAACCTCTGTACGCATCGAGGAAGCTAAGTTGATTGTGTTCTGCCGTCAGGTCTACCAGTTGGTCTATTCGTAGTAGAGGAAAGATGTCCTTTGGGCATGCCTTGTTGACTGTTTTGTAGTCCACGTAGACACGTCATTTTTCGTTCTTCTTTGGCACTACTACGGTATTGGAGATCCACCTGGGGTAGTGCACTTCTCTGATAGCTCCTGCTTCCAGCAAGTTTGCCACTTCTTCCGCCACTATCTCAGCATGGTGGAGTGCTGATCTATGAGTGCACTGTATAACTGGTCTGACAGTTTGGTGGATGTTCAGTTGGTGACAGATGAAGTTTGGGTCAATGCCATGTATGTCATACGGTGTCCAGACAAACACTTCGATGTTAGAGGTTAAGAATTCCATGACCTCTATTCTCTCAGTGCTGGACAAAGACGAGCCGAGCAAAAAGAACTTTTCTGGGTCTTTTTCATCTATTCTCACCTGTACCAAGTCTTCCACTGCCTTCTGATCAGCTACTTTGCCGACATCCGCAAATAGTTCATTGCTTTCTGGCTCTTCGACCATCTATACAAACCCTTTTGCAGCACGGCTGCCATTTACTTTGACAAAGCACTATCTTGACATAATTTGGTCTCCAATGACCTCTTCAATTACTCCAGCTTCGTTGGGGAATCGCAATACTTGATGGTAGGTTGACGATACCGATCGCATGGCATGCAACTATGTCCTCCCCAAAATTATATTGTAAGTGGAAGGGACTTTCAATACCCAGAATTCCACCTGTTTCATCATGGTTCCTGCCTTAACTGGGAGGATTATCTTGCCCACTGGCCACTCTGGCATTGAGTTGAATCCGATTAGGGGAGATGTTGCTGGTGCCATGTCTTTGTCCTCCAGTTTCAGTTGTTTGAAGGTTTCGTAATACATTATCTCACATGAGCTTCCTTAGTCAATCAGAATCCGCTTGATGTTGAAATTCTTGACGTGTAGAGTGATGACCAATGCATCATTGTGAGGGCAGTATATCCTTGCTAAATCTTTATCTGGAAAAGATATGACATTTGTGGCCTCTGTTCTTCCCTTTTTGACGGCAGGTTGTGCACTTAATACTTCTCTCAAGTGCTTAGCCTTTTTGATCATTCCCCTGAGCTCACATACCCGCTTAGGTTCGAATACCCCATGTATTACGTTAATTACGCCTTGAGGTGGAGCGTCGCCCGGCATCCCGTTTGGGTTGTTGTGGTTTTGGGGGGCTGGTTGCGTCCCTCCTTCTATGTACTGGTCCAGGTGTCTAGCTGCCACTAACTCCTCCAAATGTTGCCTCAACGGCGTGCAATTTTCTGTGCGGTGCCCCTTTTCATCATGGAAGGTGCACCGGGACCTCTCGTCATAGTCCTTTTGCGCTTCTCCCAACTTAGCTGGCCATCGGATGAAAGGTTCGTTGCGTATCTCACTGAGAATTCGATAGATTGGTTTTTTGAACACTGTGGTAATGGCAGTGCGAACTCTTAACTTCCTTTTTTCTGGGTCCTCTCTGTTAGCCCGCCTGCCTCACCTATTCCTGCTTGATTATTCTACTGTGTTGACTTTTGCTGAAGTCTTTTTATCTGGTATTGCTGTTGTGCCAGATTTCGCTTTAGCACGGGCACCATCCTCCTTCACGTAAATATGTTGGTGCACTCTCTCCATTAAGGCCTCCATTGTGAGGGGTGCTGTCATAGTAATTGAGTCCCTTAATTTGTTGCCGACTGGCAAGCCCCGTTTGTATTACGCAATGGCGAGGTTTATAGGGCAATCCCCAATCTGATTGAAGGTTTCCCAGTAGTGACTGTTGTAGGATCTCAACGTCTCCTTGTCGCCCATGTCAATGGAGAGTAGCTGATCGATCTCCACTGGTGTCTTGGTGTTCGTTCTGAACCTAGTCACGAACGCCTTTGCCAATTGTGCCCAAGAGGCGATGCTGCCTTCTGGTAGCCTTTCGAACCAGGTTAGACCTAGGTCGCCAAGGCTGGATGGAAACAGGATGCAGATTAAAGCCTCGTTTCGCCAGTATACTACCATAACCTGGCGAAAGTGACTCAAGTGCATGTAGGGGTCTATTTTCCCCTCATAAGTGGTGAATTTGGGCTGGTGGAAGCCTGAAGGTAGTGGTGCATTTTCAATTGCTGGAACGAACGGCGAGCTCTGTAGCCTTACTAATGCTTTGTCTGTTGGTTCATAAGCAAGGCGCGGCATTGGCATTCCTACCTCGACGCTCCCATACGTCCGAGGGGCCAACCGCTGAAGGGCAGAAACTCTGCGTGGGTCGCGTGCCCTAGTATCCTCCTTCCATCGTGCCTTTTCTTCAAGTACGGTTCGCAAGTCAGATGATCTAGGCAGTGTAGACACCTCATTTTTGACCGACCTTAAGACTCAGACGTCACCGATTGAGCGCTTGATGATTATGCATATTGTGCTCGTTCTGAGGTTGCGGAGTCTCGGCTGAGAGCCTTGCCTCCGAACTTCGGGACTCTTTTGTGCTTTGTCTCGGTTTGCGAACTAGGTCTTGTTTTCTCTGTTTTCTCTTCCCAAAGGGAAGGAGAGGTCTCGAAGACCATCTCTCAGTAGCCGTAGGCTACGTTTCGTGGTCGTAGGCCACTATTCCCGTTTGGAGACCAGTTTCCGGTTTTCGGAGCCGTCGGCCGTGCACCTCGATTCGGGACAGCTTAACTTTCTCCGTTTGCTCTGTTTTTTGGCACACACGTTGTTCCCTCTCCCTAGAGGGACACTGTGGTCCGAGAGACCACCTTTGTGGTCGCACGCCACCTCCGGTGCTTAACAGCCAGTTTTCGAGGCCTCCGGCCGCGCGTTTTGACCCTCGAACCCTCGTTTCGCATCGGTGTGGGTTCATTTTTGGCATGGGCCCTAGTTTCATTGTTAGAAAGGTGGTAGTAGGGTGGGAGACCACCTTTTCTTCTTGGAGACCACCTTTCCCCGGTCGGCCGATTTTTTTTGACAAGTAGGTGGTCTCCTTCACTTTTGAGCCACAATTTCTGGTCTCCCATACCACCACTGAGTTGCATTCACCTGGGAGACCACCAATCTTGGTAGGCCGACCACCTTTTTTTGCTTGACCCTTTTGACCCCTTGGTCTCCCTCACTTTTGAGCCACAATTTCTAGTCTCCCATACCACCACTGAGTTGCATTCACCTAGGAGACCACCAATATGGGTAGGCCGACCACCTTTTTTGCTTGACCCTTTTGACCCCTGGTCGGCCGACCAGGGGGAGTGGTCGGCCGACCACCTGAACCTGGTCTGCCAGCTTCCTGCTTTTTGTCTCACTGAGTGTTAGCCAGCTGTGCCAGCTGGAAGCCTCAGAAGTGATCCTCCATACACGTGTATGGAGGATCTTTGAGCTTGGTTTTAAGCTTCCAAGAGAAGCTTTAGCCCCTCTCCTCTATAAAGGAAGGGGTCATCTTCCATTGCAAGGGTTCAGAACTTCTTGGAAGGCAAAACATATACACCTTTCTATATCTCTCTCTTTTGTGCTAAAAAACTCCTAGTTCTTGGCCCCATTGCACTACACCTTTTAGCCTAACCTCTCCATCATCCATCCAAGCACCTTGGAGCCCATTTTCAAAGGTTCAAGACTTGATATCTTGGTCCAGAAGCTGCTGGTTCCTTTGGCTACAAGGGTAACACTCCATTTCCCTCTTTTTGACATTGTTTTGCTTCATAGTTTAGCTCTATTTGAAAGCATATTTAGGCTTTTCCATAAACTGATTGATCTTCTAAACATGTTTGTTTAAGACCATTTTTCTGTTGGGGGTCATCTACCCCCTTGCATGCTTCATTTCCTCATGTTTTGAGCTATGCTTTAGAGCTTTTGTGTCGGCCTTGGTTTGGCCTTTTAGCCACTGAAATCCAGTGGATTTTCAGTGGCTAACATGTGTCTTTGAGCCTCAAAATCAGAGAGGGGTGACCCTTTCACCCTTTGTTCTCTTTATTAGCTTTCTTGGCCTTCCAAAGGAGCCCCTATTTTCATGTTTCAAAGCCATGCTCCAGGCCATTTTTGATGAGTTTTGTGACCTGAATGACCTTTGTCCAGAGGTGGTTTTTCCATATTAGATGTCTATTATGCATGTGTAGAGTAATCTTCTTCAAGGCCTTTCAAATGGGCCTTCACTTGCATGCTTCCTAGACTAATTTCAGGCCCTTTTCAGTGAGTTTTAGGGCCCTCATAACCTCTTTCTAGAGGTGTTTTTGCCATTTTGTATGTCTATCTTGCATGTGTAGAACAACCCTCTTATTGGCCTTTCAAAGGGACACATCATTCTTGCATGCATTGACTGAGTTTCAGTGGGTTTTTGGGCATTATTTGGCATGACATACTTATTTTTTTGGCTGGTTTGGTGAGCTCTCATGTGCTTCATATAGTTGTAGTGCAAATCATGGTTCACTAGCTCATTTCGCATGCTTTGTTGACCCTTGATTTTAGCACTTTTTGGCCTTGCCTTAAACTGATTTTGTGCATATTTTGGACTGGCCTAGCTCTGTTTTTGGGTCTCATGATCGAATGATGCTTGTTTTGCATGCTTGTAGTTCAATACACTTGCCTAGCTTTGAGATTTGAGGTCTATTGCATGCATATACTGAGGTGTTTTCATGCTTTGGGGTCATTTTGCATCATATTTCAGAGCCTATGTGAATTCCATATCCTCATGTTTTCTCCTCTTTAAGTGTGCTTGAGAGTTGTACATGAATGCCTTGTTTTCGGACCATTGAATGAGCTTCATTTCCATGCACTTTGAACCATCATTTTGGGCCATTTTCCCACTGTTTCAGACCTGCCTAGGGTCTGTTTGGGGTTGGTTTTTCCATTCGTGGATTGCTTTGTGTACCTCTGGTGTAACGCACTTCACTAGTTTCGGTATTCGGGCCATCTAGCATGCATTGGGTAACATATTTGCATGATTCGGGACCATTGTACATCATGTTTCAGAGCTGGAAAATGTATGCTTGTATGCCATATTTCATCCTTTGCCATGCTTAGTTAGAGTTGCATGTTGTGCCTTAGGATCGGTCCATTGCATTCGTGCATGCTTGCATGTATTTCGGTTGTCTCATTTTCATCTTTTGGCCACTGATGTGAGTGTGGCTGAGGTCCACTCATATTGGTGTAAGTCCATCTTGCATTTGTATATGCCATTTAGTTCATGTGCGCATGATAGTCTTCGTAAGTACATTGTGTATGCCATGTTATGTCACGTGCATTGTGTATGCCATTTTAGCCCATAGCATTGTGTAACAACCCTCATACTGTTTACTGATTAATGACTGATTGATTACCGATTACCGCTAAACTGAGATCGAATATGAAAAGTAATTGAACTGACTGAATTACTGAACTGACTGACTGAAATCTGAAACTGAATTGATTGCCTGTATCTGTTTGAATTGCATTTTATCTGTTTGACTGTTTAATTATCTGTTCAGTTTGTTTTGTTTAAACTGTTAATTGAAGGCCTTATCGGCGGCCGAACCCAAAATTGATTGATGTTCCATGATTAGTAGAATTTATGTGATTTTATGTTGTAATTATCTGAAAATTGATTTAGTATGATTAAAGTAGATTAAATAAGGTAAAACACATAAGTTGCCTTAATTACGAAATTGCCATGTTAGTGGCCCATTACATGGATCCTTTTGAGACTTGTATACACTCAAGCAAAGCATTTCATCAGCCACATTTGAGCACACCACCGAACTAGAGAGAGAAGAGTGAGAGGTTTGGAGTGAATTCAACTTGTTCTTGAGGAAATTGCTTAAAGACTTGGAGATTTTAGAAGATAATTGTTAATTGAGCTCCTAGACTTGCATTTGAGGACCTAGGTATGAATTTCAACCCCTCATTGTTGTCTTTAAGTTAATCCTTGCATGATTCATGTCAAATTGTAGAGTTAAGGCATGAATTAGTTCAATAATGTTGAATTAGAGCTCAATTGTTGCATGCATGTGCATATTGTCAAGTTTTGAGGTTGTAATTCATCATTCCTCACATGCATGTTCATAATATTGTTGTAATTCATGTTGTCATCATGTTTTTGAAAGATTTGAGCTCATTTGAGCTAGCATTGAAGCTTGAAGATTGTTTAAAGTTCATGCATGGCATGTTTGGAGCATGTTCATGGAATTGGTTTGGAATTTGGATTTGCTTGACTCACCCTTGGGCTTTACATTCACAAATTGAGCTTTGAAACTTGTTGTATATTGAGTTTAGATGTGTTTTCCAGAATTTGGGCCCAAGAGGTCGAGTTTTGAGCTTAGGAATGCTTGGTTTGAGCTTGGGAGGCAAATCTGGAAATTCCAGAATTTGGCTTCTACGCTCGAGCGACCACCACTTACTCTGAGCTACGCTCGAGCGAAGGAAGGGTGGCTCGAGCGTAAATTGCAAGCTCTCAGAATCTTGGTGCGCGCAGGCGTACACTCGAGCGAAGGGACCTACGCTCGAGCGAAGAGCTGTGTCTCATGCTCGAGCGAGCATCAAGCGTAAATTTCGAGCATCCAGTATTTTTACTGTAGCACACAGTCCGCTCGAGCGACGGAATTCACGCTCGAGCAGAGCTCCTTTGTCTGCATGTCCGCTTGAGCGAAGGAATCCTCACTCAAGCGAGACCCCTGTTTTCAGCAAATTTTGTAAAGTGTTTTCTAAGTGCATCTTTGCATCCTCATCCTAAGCATTCTTAGGCCTAGTTTAAGGCATCTTAATGAGGATATAGATGTAGAACACACCGAGGTAAATTAGGGATTAAGTTATTATCTTTCCCAACTGTGTAGCTTAGTGTGTTCAATCTGTAAACTGTGTAGGGTTGGCTTTCAAGGAGACGCTCTAGTTCATTGTAGCCCAGAACTCTGTGAGTAACAATTGTGTAAAGATATGTTCAAAATGATTATCTTCTGAATGCTGAACTGAACTATTTACTGAACTGATATTCTTTACTGAATGAATGTATGTCCTATATTCTGAATTGTACTGTGGTATCCTTAGCACCTACTGTTCACTGTTACTGTTACAGAGATCTCTGTCGGTTCCCTCGTGGAACCACTACTGTTTACTAATTGATGGCCATCATTACTGCTCGGTCTTTTAAGACCTACTGTTTACTGTTATGCTAATGGATGTACCACATATGACTGTTTACTGCACTGAACAACTGATATACTGATTTAATGAACTGTTTTCATTACTGTAAGGACATCCATTCTAAACCTCTTTACGCATTATGTTATTCACTGGGCTTTAGCTCACTGCTCATATATATATGTAGGTGTACAGGCACCGGATCAAAGCTAGAAGCGTCAGGGTAAACTCCAGTTTTGTCAAGCCAACCAATGTGCCTCACTGCGAGGTTCCGAGTCTGCCAAGCTAAGGCTTAGGGGTGTTTAGTTTCCCCCCCCCCCTCCTGTACTGTTTTGTTTACTGTATAGACTGCATTGTACTGGTTGATAGGGACTTGATCCCTGTTCTGAATGTTTGTAACTGTTTTGTATACTGTTCTGTATAAATGTATGAAAAATCTTTTTGGCATACAGACTGTCACAGCTCATTGGACATTGTTTATTTACTGTTTTGGCTTCCGCCAAGCCCCTGTACTCTGTATTACTGTATTACTGTTCAGTAGGCCTTCGGTAATCTCGGATTACTGACCGGTTACGGTGCTAAACCCATAGGGGCGGGTTTGGGTCGTGACACATTGCGTATGCTAGGTTGCATGTTAGTCGCATTGTGTATGCCATCTCATTGCTTTGTGTTTGGAGTAGGGTTTAGTCCAAACACGGGAAACGAGGGACGTTTCGTACTCCAAGTGATGAAACGTGCCTCGATTCTCGGTCGCCGACACTCCGGATTACGCATGATGGAGTTTAGGCCTTGTTGTGTTTATATGTGCATTCATTTTACATAGAGTCGTGCAATCCGACTCCTCGGCCATCATGCATCGAGATGCGTGATTGGTGGCACGAGGATCGAGGTCTACACTCCCTAGAGCTTGTGCAATGACGGGGAGAGTGGTCATGCACACATGTGATGAAGATACTTTGCCATGCCCCTTTCTTGCTCTTTGTTGCAGCAAATCGGAATCCAGCAGCAAAAACTGGTCAAGCAGCCTTCTGGGCTTTGTACAATATTCCGGGATCAATTGCAAAACAGAGGCAAATTGGGGCATCGCAAGGAATTTCCCGACAAAGCGACCCGAGCACGCATGCATCTTTCATCATTCGGAACAAGAGCTGAGGTAGTCCATTTTATAGCTTGCATGCTAATTTATTCGCTTTCCTAGTTGATTTGTTAATTAATTAGGGTTTTGTAATATTTAATTAGCTAGAGTTGTTAATTATTTATTCGGACTGTATTATTTATTCGGACCCTCTGCGAGAGGGCAATGTTGTAATAAGTGTGCGTGTGTGTGATGCATGTCTTCCAACCCACGTCTTTCTCCCTTTTATTTACCAGCTTATGATGGTTAGTTTAGGGCATGTTTCAATTAGCATACTTATGATAGCATGTTTGCATTCATTCATCTGTCTTGCATGCACCGGGCTCGGCGCATCATACTAACTGCATTGTATTTCAATTCCGAGTTGAATACTTGTTAGTTATAGCATTTCACATGCCATCTTTAGAATAGCCGAGCCTATTGTAGTTGCATTCCTGCATGTATTGCATTAGGCATTTCAGCATAGTTAGGATCATGCATGGATTTCTAACATAGCTTCTGTTTTGGCTTGGAGTACTCGGTAGTGTTTATGCTTTAGCATCCTGCATGTGTGTGAGTGACTGCCATGATAGCAGGCTTACCATGAGGCCATGTGCTTATATGATATAACTGCCTGAATGCCTGTGGGTGAAGGGGGGTTATTTGGATTGAACAATTCATCGACTGGAGTTTTGCCAATTGAGAGGGAAATCATGTTTTCTAAGCCAACTGAGGTGGCAATCCACATTTTAGCCTACTTCGAGTAGCAAACCGTTTCAAAAACAAACTGAGATGCTTGTTCCAATTCAGGCGATCGGTCTAATTTGTATGCTGTGCGCATCATGTAGTAAATCTAGGCTAATAACCGGAATAAGAGCACATAATGTTTTCAAAACTCGATATCATGATTAGTAGAGGCCGATCTTTGATCGGGCGAGCGGGGGTGCTCACAAAGTGACCTTCCCCAATCGTACCCAAGTTCCCGAGCCGAGGCAACTTTGGTGATGACGGACACGTGGCCTTAGGCAACGAGTCAAGGTTTCCTAAATTTCCCCAAAATAAATATTTAGGTGGCGACTCTGTATCTGGCAAAGCAGTCCATGTTTGGCACTTCTTTCAAAAAATCTGTTTTCAAAAACGATTTGCCGAATTTGGACTCTTTGATGATTCATCGGTCTTGCATTGCACTCTGCGAGATTAGATACAGTACCGTGACATTGAGTCCTGAACTGTAGTGAGCCCAATGAACAAAACGGGATTCCCTCCCGGGGCGTTCGGGGACGTCTACAGCAGCTTCGTGTGCCTAGATGACGTCTGGTGCGTGTGCGAGGGCCGATAGGTGTTTCCCTCAGTATATGACCTCTCAGTTCTCGTTCTCTCAGACTTGGAGTAATGAGCCCTGGAAGTCCTTGATTGAGTATCGCCTATTCTAAGGCTCCTACTTTCTGCTTGCGATGGTGTGGTACGCCTACCACGATCTTCCGAGTAGGAAGGGGGCGTGTTGTCTTTGCGCCCCTCTCCTGTCGCCACCCATTTTCCTTTTATCTGGCGCTTCATTGACTCCATGTCTGCTGCCATCTTCCTTATTAACTCGTCCTGCTCTTTCACGCGATCCTCCAGAACTTGAGGGTCCATCATCCGCCTCTGTCTTTCAGGACTTCGAGAGTGACGGGGGCTGTTAGCCCGCCTCCCCCTTGCATCTCTCCGGGGGTTCTGTCGCTGGGTTTCTAGATCCGCCATGGGAGGGATAGAAGGCAAGCCTTCGCGCCTCCCACCCCCCTCTGGGTTTTGTCCGTCAATAGCGGATTGCAGCAAATCTTCATTGTGCGCCATTGCTTCGAATTAGAGAGGAAAAACTTGATCAAGAGGTTTTGTTCTTTCTGGACTTCCCACAGACGGCGCCAATTGTACGAGCATGAAATTATCTTCTCGTATAATCCTGTTGATCAAGTACGCGCTCCTCCAAACGTCGTCGCTTTACTCCCTAAAAGCACAAACGTGAGCTAGCCAGCGGATGTATGCCAGATACCTCTCCGATGCCTAAGTCAGCAAAATAGACAAATAGATAAAAGCTCTGTGTATTCGGAAATCAAAGTTGTGTTACCTGTACATAGGTTATGTTGTGAGCTTTTATAGGTTCCACATGGCACAATCCTAGTAGGACTCATATTCCTCCATGTAGAGTTCTTCTAGGAATCACACTCCTGAAAGATAATGCTTATCATTCAACACCTCCCTCACTGCTTAAACCAAGTAAGATGGTTCTAGCTTGGTGGTATGACCAAACGACCGAGCTAGTATTGCCATGCTTAAATGGCAGGTTTGACCGAGCTCTACCTAGCTCGGATCTTCCCTTCACTACTTGTACCTCGGTTTGGCATACTCCAACCGAGCTACTTACTTAAGACTGATCCAACTATGCCTAATGGCGACCTTAGCTCGGCGCTGCTATGCGCGATGCTTAGCTCGGTCCAGCTTCACCTGGGTCCAACTCATTAGCTTTAAGACCGAGCTACGTCAACCCTTACCCCGGCCCATTTGTGCAGCCCAACTTACAAAGAAGGCCCTTCCTTAGCTCGGCCCAATTTGTTCACAAATTACCCTCTCAAGATTGATGAGAGGTTGCATGTGATTGAGAGTTTTCAAAGTTGATGGTTATTTGGGGGGTCAGTTTCAAATCATAAGCCAAAGACTGAAAAAAAAAAAAAAAAAAATACACACACATTTATACATTAGTTTTAATTTCTAAATTTATATTTTTAATTAATTAATTAAAAAAATTGACCTTTAAATCTTATTAAATTTTTAATAATCAGAATTGCCTTTTAAATAATGATTATTTATCATTTATGATTATCTATAAAAGAATATGATAATTTGACATTTATTTTGATTTAAAATTTTAAAATATCAATTTAAAATTGAAAAAATTAAAAGAAAATTATGTGCAAAAAAAAAAAAAAAAACTAATCACTATGTTTGTTACCAGTTTTTTGAAAACACTTTTCAAAATATTTTACATTCTTATTTTCCGTATTTTTTTTGTTTTTATTGAATTTTTTAGTATTTTAAGCAATTTTTTTAATTTTTAGACACATCTAACTTAGATACACTTAAAAAGTATAATTTTTGTAAAAAAAATCTTTAAAAAAATTCATAAAATACCAAAAATATAAAAAAATACTAAAATTCAATATATTTTTCGTATTTTTGTGTATTTATTAATTTTTAAAAATATTTTTTCACAAATATTTTATTTTTTTAGATACATCTAAGTAAGGTGCATCTAAAAATATATAAAAAATGTTTAAAATTTAAAAAATATTCACTAAAAACAAAAACAAAAAACGAAAAACAAAAAATTCAGTTTTTAAAAAATTGAATTCAGAAAACTGAAACAAAACACACTGAATGGTTTTTTTTGGAAAAATTAAAAAAACTGAATTATTTTTTTGTGCATAACTAAAAATTTTGTATCTATAAAGGAGTATGATGATGGAACATTGATGTGCAAAACACACACACACACAAAAAAAAAAAAAACTTTAAAAATGAAAAACTGACAATGTTCTTAGTTTTAAAACTGGAATAAACTATTAATATTTTCTGTTTTATTAGATAGTTGAATCAAACCAATAAGTAGAAGGATAAAAACGTTTAATCTCATGCTCTGTTTTTTTTTTTCATCAGTTAGTGAAACAATTATCTAGAACATTACTATTCAAAATTGATAATGTTTATAATTTTAAAAATTGAAAAAAAAACTGATAATATTATCAGTTTTACTAAATAAGACTTATTGGTTAAAAAATCTTAAATATGACATGAGCTAACATAACATTTGTAAATAAGATTTTTGGTAACTCTTAAAAAAATGAAGAGGGTGAGATTATTCTGGGGAGTTATTTATGGTTCTGATATACATTCGTTTTAAAATAATTGAACGATAATTATTAATTCAAAAATAAATTATTGCTTTTTTTAAAGACAAAGTTGATCTAATTAAGTAGTTATTGATATCTAAATAATCCAAATTTTGCATGAATAATCTATTTGATAGACTTTTTAAAATGACTTATTTAAACTATCAAAGAAGACCTAAAGTAAATTCAAATTCTTATTGATTGAATCCTCCAATCTAATTATCTAATTCATGGACGAGAGCGACTCACTATTTTCATATGAATTTTTCTTTTTTTAAGAAAAAATAATTTTAAAAGTTCATAAATATCTATTTTTGTCAAACTAATTTAATTTTTTTTTAAAAATTAATGAAAATTCAACCAAACATTTTGAACCCTTAGCTAGCAGCAACCATGGCACACCCTTACTGGCATTCCAATACCCAACAGAAAAATGTATGGAGGCAAAAATTTATTTTTGAATTAATAATTATTGTTCAATTATTTTAAAACAAATGTATAAAAAAACCATAAATAATTCCCCCAAATAATCTCACCCTCTTCATTTTTTTAAACATAGTATATAATGATTAAATACAAAATAAAATAATAGAGAGCATTCTTTGGCATATGATTTGAAGCTGACCCCTCAAATAACCATGAACCTTCAAAACTCTCAAACACTTGCAACCTCTCATCAATCTCATGCCCAACACCCCTATTTAAGCCCCCCATCCCTCCTCTCCCTCTAACACAAACTCCAATTGTCTTCTCTCACTAAAACAATATTCCCTGATCACTTCCCAGAGTACCCAACAAGAAACAATTCATAGACTACCTTGAATCATACTCCAAGAAATTCGACATTAACCCACAATTCAACGAGTGTGTTCAATCGGCTAAGTACGATGAGGCCTGTGGGTTGTGGCGAGTCAAGACGGTTTCTATGTCTGGGTCCGAGGTCGAGTACATTTGCCAGTGGCTCGTGGTGGCCACCAGAGAGAATGCAGAGTGTGTCGTGCCGGAGATTGAAGGGTTGAAAGAATTTTACGGTGAAGTTTTACATGCTTGTGAGTACAAGTCTGGTGAAAAGTTCACCGGAAAGCAAGTTCTTGTTGTGGGTTGTGGGAAGTCCAACATGGAAGTCTCTCTTGATCTCTGCAACCACAATGCCAAACCATCCATGGTTGTTCGAACCTCGGTAAGTCATTGTGGGGATATATTTTCTGAGTACCAACACGTGGCCAAGGTGACGCCGATGTGTCAGCCGATGTGCCACGTGTCCTGTTCGTGACGCCGAGGTTATCTCGGCTAGGCCGATGTTACCTCTGAAGATATCGGAATCCGAGATAAGCGGATAAAGGCACAAGAGTCCTAGAATGAGGAAGAACTTCACCATGGATAAGGATAACACTCTTAGGGAGTTTATCTTTATCTCTTGGAGAGTCCAGGATAAGCATTGAGCAGAAGTCCATTGAAGATAGGCTTCTATGGGGACCAGGATTGAATTAACTATAAAAGAAAGACACCCCCGATGGGTCTAAGGTACGCAATTTATACTGAGAACAGTGAGTTTAGCACTATTGATTATCTTTGAGAGATATACTGACTTGATCGTCGGAGTGCCCTCGGGTGGACGAACCACCGCCGGAATCTTCTCTTTCTGTTACAAGTCAGCCAGGTGCGCTCTATTCTGCCGATGCTCTCCAGCTGGATACTAAGTGGCAGTGTGGTAAAAAATTCACCACACAATTTGGCGCCGTCTGTGGGAAAGAAAGAAGAATAGATGGCCAACGAC